>JASAMX010000826.1:0-35000 GCA_030248175.1 Microlaimidae sp. YZB2_3 | reverse complement strand
AAGTAAAACCACATATTGATTTTTTAAGCGAAAAAGCGAAATTTCGGTTTCTATATAAATCATTAATCGCCATTTTTATAACCAAAATGAAGATTTAAAAGTAACGACGGCTTAAATTTCTACTCGAAAATTTTTAGATTTTTAAATGAAATCCTCATTGTTTATGTGTGGCATGAAATAACTAACTTTATTTTCTATTAATTTATTTTTAATTTATGTTCAATTTTATGTTTTGAAAAAAAAAAGATTAATTTAAACTTCAAAAATCCAAACACTTTTACTTCTTGAGCTATTTATTTTCCAATTTCTATAGCTTATATTAGCATGAATTGGTAATAATAATATGTTTGTTTTTCAAACTGATTTTCATATGTATTATAATTTTGCAACAAATATTCTTATACATGTAAGACGTTTAAATTTAACCAAATGCGTATTTTAAAGTTTAACTCCTGCGTAATTAGATCAAAATTCGTATATTTTTTTAATTGATGCTAAGAGTGTTTGGCTACAACGCATGTGTGGAATGTGTGTTCGGAGCGGAGCTTCGGTTTTCGGGGCTCCAAACAAATTTACAGAGCTCCGGAGCTCCGCCCTATTTTGGTACTAATTTCGTGAATAATCAAAAGGCTATGCCATTGATTATTTATTCAATAATTTTTCGTAAACTAATTTTCTTCAAAACTTACTAAAAACAATAAAAATAACCCTAAAAATGCAAATAAAATTATAAAAAAACATATATTTCAAGTTAAAATAAACTTTGAATCGGTCATTTTAGAGGCGGAGCTCCGGAGTTCTCTTCGTTTCAAATGGGCGGAGCTCCGGAGCATAATGTGAGAGAGTAGGAACAATACTATCAATTTTAAAATTCATTTTGCCAAATCAAAAACTCATATAATATAGTCTTATATAAATAATGCGTACTGGAATATATTTAGGTGAGAATGTTAGAAATGGAACTAGTAAAATACCCACCGAGTACAAATACAAACAATAGTGACGTCTTAGTCGTATTTTTATATTACATAAACATCTTTTGTTACTAAATGGCAGTCCCGTTTTTATTGCAATGTGAAGATTGATGTTCCTAAACTCCAATATCTTGCTCCTGAGCTCCGACCAATTAAAGTAGAGGAGTTCCGGAGCTCTACCCTTTAAATAAGCTAATTAAAGTTTATTTAAACTTGAAATATGTTTTAAATTATTTTACTTTCATTTTCAGGATTTTTTTTTTGTTTTTAATAAGTTTTAAGAAAAAATTAGTCTTTACAAATTTATTAACAAAATAATTTACGGGATTACTCTTTAATTATTAATGAAAGAGAACGCAAACAAGGCAAAACTTCGAAGCTCCCAGGGTTGCTCCGGAGTTTCGAAAACCAGAGCGCCACTTCGGATCTCCCAGCTTCATGGAACATCACAAGTTTGTTTTGTGTGAAAACTGGGTTGTAAATAAATAAAGAGTATATACTATTTAATAATAATACCCGTTTAGGTTAAATTGTTCTCTGTTTGGTATAAACACAAATTTTAAATGAAAATGTATCTTTTAAAATTTCCTACTAATATTTTTCTAATTTTTGCCAAATAAAAAAAGATATACACATAAATATTGTGTTACATAACATTTGCATAAATTTATTTGCATAAGCATAATAGCATACAAATATTTACAGGAAATGACTAGAATTAGTTATTGCCAGAATTACTTATCCAGATGTCGCGAAACCTCATAAAGATCTGCGAATCCTTTGTTTGGCGAAAATTTCAGGGTCCAAATCATCTACCTATTGAGGTAGACAATGAGGTGGGACGTAATACAAGAAATAGAAGGTTTGTGTAGATTAAACAAATAACATTATAAGAACCAAATATATGAGTTGTTAAAAGGTAAGATAAATTGAGAGAAACTTTTTTGTCAAAACCATTTAAAAGTAAAGAAGCAACTTGTAAAGAAGATAAATAATAAATTCATGATTTTTTAAGTAAATATAAAGCCTAAGCCTAAGTATCAGTGCTTGATTTTTTTCAGATCAATGCTCCCGTGCTCCTTTTTTGGCGCACAATTTCATTTGATGTTTTTATACTTATTGAAATATTTTTAAACTAATAAAAACTTCAATTGTTACAAAACTTTGTACAAAATTTAGTCGCTGAAAGATAAAACAATTTAGCTGATTTTGTTAAACTACCGTAAAATCATTTTTTTTAAATTACCTGTTTTTAAATAGTGTTTTAAATTAGTACAAAGCCGGTCTAAGTAAAACAACTTACGAGTAATTTTATATTTTTAACCCATCATATATGTTTTAAGATTTATTTAAAAATATAACCATATCTTGTTAGGTTAAGAGTCAGCTCTGAAGACAATCGCTCATAACCATATAATTTTAAAAATCTTACAATGTGTTTTTTCTGTGTGTTTAAGTTTAATTCGATATTCTTTTTTATTAGATTTTTTTTCCAAAAAGCGCATAATATAAAACAAATAAAACTTAACTTTGCATAAAAAGCATTTATTGCAGCTCGCTCAATTTTCAAATGACCATAGTTTTTAACAAATCCTCCATTGTTGTGCACTTTGATAAAAGCTTCATATAAATAATCATATTTTTGTTTGCAACATATCTAATCAGTTGATTTTTAAAATCAATGCAGCTCTTTTTTGTACAGAGTATACGATTTAAAATACGTTTTAGTTTATGCGAAAAAATTGTGTTAAAAATATAAAGAAATGAAAAACCCTCCATTTTTATTTCTAAACAAAATGTATGCCCATTGGGACTTCTCTGGTAATTTTTCAACTTTAACTAACTAATGTAAAATAATCTTACAAAATATGCGGTTTCAAAAACATTTCACGATATTGTTAAAAAAACTTTCAAACATCGATAAAAATAATTTCAGTTGTTTAGCAATTTGATACTGCAGCTCCTTAATTTAGCTTTGTTCCTTTGGCTTTTGTCATAAAAATATGGCTAACGGTGTCTAAGCGGATTAATGAAGCCAGGATTTTCTTGAATAAACATATTCTGTACTCCCGGCTTATAAATAGCGGAACCCCTTTTGAACTCCTAGCCCGTAAAAGGCGGCAACTAATTAAAGGGAGGTGACAGCACAGGAATTTGGAAAAGGTGGCAGCATAGTCTATTCACAACAAGCAATAAGTTAAGATTAAACGATTAAGTTCAATAACATTAAGACTTAGGATTAAAAAAATAAAATCAGATTAAAAAACTTTTCAACAGTGCGAGTTATTTTTTATTAGTAATATAATGTAGTTTATGAATACGAACTTGATTTTTAAGTGACGTTATTTTTAAACTTACAGTTTCCTATACTTACTTGGAAGGAATTCTTGAGAGGAATTATATAATTGTGATCATTTTAGGGTTATGTTCTCACGCCAAACCTCTTTCTTTGGAAATGAAACAAAGAATTTTATTTCCTTATATTATGGTACAGATCAAACGAATTTGCGACGGGTGGGGAGACAGTACGGTCCTGGGATTGTGCAGGTGCGACAGAACGGTCTCCAATGAGATACAACGTACCCGGGACGCCAAGGTTCCGGCAATTATGCGTGTTTTTTCGGTATTGGTCCCTTTTCTTTTTTGATCTATATTAACGACTTAGCTGAGTGTATTCACAATAGTCAGATTACTCTTTTTGCGGATGACGCAAAAATTTTTACAAGTTATTCTTCTGCTAATAAAATAAAAAAAACTGAAGAGCTACAGAAGGATTTAGACAGGATTTCTGAACGGTTAAACAACTGGCAGATGGAATTATTAGAACAAAAATGCAAAGTCTTACAAATAAGTTTAACACAAAAATCATTTATGTTTGCATAAAAAATTAAAGGAAACGCTCTTAAATACTAAAAAATAAGTGAAAGATTTGGGTGTTTATATGACAGATATTTTAAAATTTTTTGAGCACTGTAAAATCATATCAAAAACACATTAAGATTATCAGCATTAATATTTAGAACATATTTATCAAACTCTTTGGAAAATTTGTTACGAGCGTTTACAGGTTATGTAAGGCCCACTCTGGAGTATTGTAGTGTTGTTTGGAATCCATATTTACTTAAAGACATAAACATGATTGAAAGAGTACAAAAAAATTTACTAGACGGTTGTTTAAACGGTGTCATATTTCATATGTTAATTACGAAGAAAGATTAAAAGTTTTAAACTTGCCAAAATTATCTGAACGTCAAACTTTTTTTGATTTGACAGAATGTTACAAAATCATTCATAATAAAACGCGCATTAAACCTAGTGTATTTTTACTTTTAATACCAATTCAACAAGAGGACATGTATTCAAGCGAAAAGTTCAAAAAAGTAGACTAAATGTTAGAAAATCAGGGAAGAGCGCGAAGCGCTCTTTCCCTTATATTAAATGGGTTAAGTCACTGCGCGGTTAACCGTTGTTGATGGCGTCATCGAAATCAACAAAACCTTTAATAGTTTTTTAGCCAATTAAAAATCTAAACATTTTACATAACTAAAATATTACCCATATTTTTCTGATATTAAAAACCTAAAAACTTTTGCTAAACATACCTGAATTTCATACTAATAAGCTTAATTTGCTTAACTTTTTTTTGTTTCGTTTTTTTTTGGAGTCCCTCAAAAATTTTTCCCTGTAGTAAATATTTGGAGCTGATTTTTTTCACGTAGATGCTAAATTGCCGCCTCACCTGAATTTTATTCTCGTATATGCTCTATTGCCCGTAGTTAAACCTCTGTTCATGTGAAAAATGACCTTTTTTTCTAAGTTACGCATTAGGTATTGTGGTACTTGTGTGACCTTTTTTTCCTTACTGAATTACATATTAAGGGACTTCATTCAGTAATACACCATCTCTTGTGGTTATTTTTTTGGTTTAAATTATAATTCCTTACCTTTTTATAAAAAGTACTAATTTTCAACGGGAACAGCGAAAAAATATCCTTACCACTAATTAGCAGCAATATGGCAACAATAAAAATATTTAAAAAAATAAAATGAAATAAATCATGGGTGACGTGTGAGCGCTGCGGGATACAATGTTTCAATAGACGGAAATTTATCAAAATCGAAACAGAAAAAAAGTCTTTTTTATATGGAATACTATGAAGCTACAATCACTCCAAAAATTTAATGCGAGAAAAGACTGGTCTGGGTAACTTCGTAAAATTGTATGGAACCTGGAAAAACCATTTACAATGGTGTGGTTTTGTTGTTTAAAAATAAACCATCAATCCAGAAAAATCAAGCACAAAACCAAAGTCCAAATAAACTTAATTTCCTAAAAAGTGGTTAAATCAGGTCTAACTAAAAAAATTTAAACAGAAGAAAAACACACTATTTTATATGGTTCTTTCAGGTTCCATACAATATTACGGAGTTACTCAGACTTAATTTTTGTATAGTATACTGCTTAAAATTACATTGAAGTTTTGGATATGAAAATAATTGTATTCATATTATGAGGAGACCATGACGTTTCTTTTAAAATGAGTAAATTTTTTAATGTTTTATATCTTTAATAAATGGCATTGAATTCAATGCATTAAAAGGCGGAAATTCTAGCAAAAGACGAAACAAAGTTTCGAAAAAAAGCCTTATATTAAATGGAATAGTATAAAACTACATAAGTCTAAAAACTAATTGCCAGAAAAGACTGTAACAAGTCTCTTAAAAACCTGTAAATTAATAACAGATTTTGTGAAATTTTCAGAAAAACAAAACCGAATAAAAACAATACGTGTAAAAGCTTTAGTTTGCGTTTTTTAACCATTAATAAAACTTAATTCACATAAATTTCTCTCAAAGTGGATTAACTTTTACATGAGTTAACCAGCTGTAAATACCACAGTATTAGTTAAGTCACACGTCGTCAATACGATACAAAAAAGTATAACCAAAGGTGGATAATCTAATAAAGGTATGTCACAGCGGTCTGTAGCAGCGTGCATCATAAAAAATTTGCCGCGTGGGCGTCGGGGGCGCGCCGGGGGGGAATTCAGGCCGCCGCACGTCCGGCCAAAAGCCGCACGTCCGGCCAGAAGCCGCACGTCCGGCCAGAAGCGCCGGGGTCCGGCCAAAAGCCGCAGGTCCGGCAAAAGCCGCACGTCCGGCCATAAGCCGCACGTCCGGCCAAAAGCCGCACGTCCGGCCAAAAGCCGCACGTCCGGCCGGGGGGCGGGCGGGGCGGTGGGGGGGCGCGTCGCGGCGCGTGGCAAGGAAGCCGCACTTCCGGCCAGAAGCCACGCCGGCCAAAGGCCGCACGTCCGGCCAAAAGCCACGCCGGCAGAAGCCGCACGTCCCGCCCAAAGGCGCACGTCCGGCCAAAAGCCGCCGTCCGCCCCAAGGAAGTTCTTTTGCTGCATTGCGTACTTGTTATTTTTACCATAGTGGTGTGACGTGGCCGACTGCTCTGGCGAATATATTATTTACATTTTTCTTGTGTGAATTATTTAAACTTTTATTACGGTCTTAATAAAAGTTTAGATTATCCACCTTTGATGATACCAATAAAATACACGTAAAAATAACAATAAAATACAATACTAAAAATATTCAATTTGTGATTTTCGATTTAGCGTAACCTGAATAATGCACACTTTTTTAAACAAAAAAGAACTTAAATTAATAAAAAAGATTCTAACTTTTTGTCAAATATCTTTTAGCGAGATTCTAACCTATTTATAGGTGTAGTGAAGAGAACAAGTCCACTGGACTCTAACCTCTAACCACTGGACTACTGCGCATCGTAGTCAATGGTCTTAAAATGTATATTTAAATAAGACGGTTCAGTTTGTAGTAAAGAAGGAAACTGAACAATTTAATAACTTTAACAGGCCGGGTCAAGCAGCTAATATTTATTTCACTTTTCAGCAAGCGTCATCCACTGATTAAACTTTATGCGGGCCATCCATTAAAAAACTTAAGTCCGTCGCTGAAATCCGATCTATTTAAATTTCGATGGGAATAGTTCCACGAAATCCGTTTCCACGTACATTATTAATGTTAATCAATTTAACTGTAAAAACATATAATAGGCTAGTAGAATCTAGCTGACCTCGATAATTGCACTATTAAATCGATTATTTAACAACAAAACCATTCAAAATTTTTAACAAAAGCGGTTAAAAATAAAGGTGAAAACCCCTTTTTTAATAATTATTTATCAATTTACTCAATTTGAAACCCAAATGCAAACTTTTAAAGGGCTAAATTTGGTTAATTTTTGTATACTTTATAAAAAGGTGGAATTAAAAAAAAATTCTGCTATTTTATTTGTTTTTTTTAACGTCATACCGCATATCGGCAAACTAATTTTCGACGTCAGCAAGATATAATTCAACCATAAAAGCTTTTATCGTGCGGTTTAAATTTTCGAATTTTTAAATTTTAAATCTTCAAATAATATTGTTGGTAGGAAAATTAGATTGTCCTGTTAAAATAGTTTATAAACTTTTAGATCAAAATGTAAGCTTTGTAACCTGGCTTAGGCTTAGACCAATGGGTATTAAAATTTAAATTACAAAATATGAACTAAAAGAAAGCAAGAACTAAAAGTAAGAACTAAAAAAAAGAAAGAAAGCAGTAAAAGAAAAAAGCAACTAAAGCTGATATCTTCCAGGCTGAAAATAAAGGGCGTCACCGCTCTCCGCCAGGAAGAAATAAACAATAAACCCGAGCGAACGAGAAAAATTTAAAAAAAAGTTTTCAGCGGTTATGTAACCAATTATTTTTTTTCTTCATGTGCTTCTCTGCACGTGATATAATCTCAAAAAACGAGTGGTTACTTTACATTCATCTATTTTCACCCTGATAGAATTTATCTTTAAAAGAAAGAAAGAAAGCAGTAACGTTTTCACAAAAAACGTTTTCACAAAAAATTTGACTCCGCACCGCACCCATAAGGGGCGGAGCTCCAGAGCTCTGAAACTCCCTTTTAAATAGTAGAATAATATTGGAGGGTAATATTGGAGGTTAGATAAATTAGTAGTTGAGATCAGGAATGTTCTGAAACAGAGCGAATCTCCGCTTTCAAGAGCTGTGGACCAACTCCTGGAGCTTCAAAGCTCTTCATTCACTTGCTTAACTAAAGCTAAAGTCTTCCAGGCTAAAATTAAGGGCGTGACCGCTCTCGGCCAGGAAGAAGTAAAAAATAAACCCGTGAGCAGAGAAATTAAAAAAATGTTTTCAGCGGTTATGTAAGCGATTACTTATTATTAGTTGCGTCAAGTGTTTCTCTGCATGTGATATTTAAATGTTTAAAGTATATTATTACATTTTTAAAGGTGCAGTATACTAATTCATGGTGTATTTTATTTTGCGTTTTAATTATTATTAATCGATGTATTAGGTCACACTGAGAAAAAAATTCTATTACATCAAAAATTAATTCCCAACGGTTAAAGAGTTATTAACAAGAATACTACTTAACTATTTCCAATGTAGTTTTTTTATACACGATTTTTTAAAAGAAAACTTTTTTATTGGACGGATAGTAATAAAACTTAATAAAAATCATGCTTGGGTACCAAAAACCTTTAGTTTTGAATTTCGTTCAAAAGAGTATTTAATGAGTACTGTCATTTTAAAAAAAATTAATTTGTGATTTATAATTGGCGTGTTTTTTGGTGTGTTTTAGTTTATAGTTATTCTCATAGTATTTGTTAGCTATTCAAAATTTTACTTTAAAAAAAAGTGAATTGCCTATAAAATAGACATTTCATTTCTTTAAGTTTTACATTTTTGCAATTATAAAAATCTTCTAAAACACACCATAAACCAAACACCAAACATTATTTTTGGAATATGATATTTTTAAAATGGCATTATTCATCTAATACTTTTTGTAATTGAACTAAATTTAAAATTTAAGGTTTTTGATACCTTAGCATGAATTCGGTGAAGTTTTGTTACTATCAGTTTAGTAGAAATGTTTTATTTTAAAAAATGGTGTATAAAAAACACAATGGAAATAACCAATAGGTATTCTTGTTAATAACTTGTTAACCACTGAGAATTGTTTTTGGTGCAATACAATTTTTTTCTCAGTGTGACTTGATACATCGATTAGTATTAATTAAACAGCAATAAAAATACACCATGATTTAGTATACTGCACCTTTAATGCGTGTTTGGGGTGGCGATACGCGCGTTGAATGGAGGGTTTTTAAACCTCATATTTCGGGTCGTTATTGTTAAAACTTTGGAGGATTCTGGCTGCTACCTTTTAAAAAGCTTTTTGCGCTTCGCTAAGCACATTATTTTAAAAATGGAAAGTTTTAATGTGCCAAATGTTTTTTTATAAAAAACTAAAATCATTCTTGTGTCTGCTTTTGTTGAAACTGAAAAAGGTAAAAAGAGTATAAAAGAATCAGAAAAGAGCGTTCAGGAGGCGCAGGGGGTCCTGATTTGATCTGTTAAAGTTTATGTAAGGCCCTCACTGAATGAGGAACAGAGAGTCTGTCAAAAGGAGTTGCTTGCAAAACTTCAGGAGCTTAGAGCATATGGGCAAGTTGGTCGGGAGTTGGGGGGGTCAAACCCCAAATTAAGGAAGGGGGTTAAAATCCGAGAAACGCAAAATACCCATATCGTTTTTTTCTGGAGTGTATTTTACCCATATCGTTTTTTGATTTTTAAAGAAAAATAGGTAAAAAACGCTAATTTAGGTCAAAAAGTCCTTTTTATTGCATTTTTGAGCTTTTCATTGCTTAAAACATTCATTTTGACCTCAAAACTTAAGTTTGAAGACAGTTAAAAGTCATTTTAAAGAAGTTTTAAACCCCCCCCCCACTTCTGAGTGGGGGGGTTAAACCCCCTTCTCAGAATTTGGGGGGGAGCTTGATGTTCTGATTTCTGGAGATAGTCTTATCTATGGTGCTGTTGATATTTGCTTTATTTGTGAAACGTGGCTAACTGAAACAACTATTAACGAAATGATCATCAAAAATAGAGAATTTAATGTTTATCGAAGGGATCGACCGCAGCGGCGGAAAGGTAGAGTAGTTCTATTAATTAAAAATATTTTTAGAGTAGTTGAAGTTGAAATGGAAGAAAAGTATGATGCAATAGAACTAGTAACGGTTCACATTTTTCCGCAGAAGTCATCTAAACTGAGATTCATTGGTATTTATAGAGAACCTAGTACTAGTAAAGAAAAAGACAATCTAATATTTGAGCTAATCAGGAAATTAACAGTAGAAAATACTTGGCAGAGATTCAAGGATATTCTGTTGTTAGTAATCAATAGACATGTCCCTGGAATAAAAATTATTTACAAACAAGAAAAAAATTGTACAATATCCAATACATATAAGAAGTATTTTATTACTGTTTATGTATTTTATTGTTTGGGCGAAAACTCGCCATTTCAAAAATGCGTTTACAAAATCGCATCCAAAAGACGAGTTTTCCGAAGACGAGGATGTTTAAAAGAGGAGATTTCTGAAGACGAGATGTAAAAGACGAGATGTTTAAAGACGAATAATATTGTAAAAGACGAAACTTTTGGACACCTTACCGGACACCTAATAATAGCAAAAATATATAATATAACGAAAAATGTGCAACTCCTATATAAAAAAGTACGGAAAAGTATTGATTTGTTCAGTGTTCAGAGGGCCATAAAATTGGCAAACACTAAATTCCACCGACTCCGACTCCGACTCCGTCCAAAATTTACTGTAATTTACCGTAGTTATGCAATATGCAAATTTTGTCAGTGTTGAATAAATTACGTAATTTTTGTGCAATATATTACGGATATTAGCGAAATTTTGATTTGTAAAAGCTTTCTACAATACTTTTAAAATGTTTTGGTGCCCGGAAAGAATATTTTCGGCTCAATATCTTCTGAAATGAATATTTATTTTATTTAAGCAATAAACTATTCGGAATTTTAATAGATTTTAAGCTTTTTTTAGACTTTTATCTTGGTTTTTAGGTTTCGCTTAGGTTTAGGGAAAATAATGTTTATTTATCTTAAATTTTTTCTGCAAAATTTTCTAATATAAAACATCTTTGATATTTATTATAACAAATGTTTTTAATTTAAAAACCAAAAACTGTGAATCTTAACCCTTAACCAAACCCTATATTCACATGGAAAATCCTTTATCAAACAAATCAAAGTAAGAATCTAAACCATGTTCTTACATTAAATTGGAAGTTTATCAACAATTGGAACTTTATTAGTTTCTCGAGATAAATTAATTACATTCTTTTTTAAATTTGGTAATTTTATGGTTTTTAAACTTAATTTAATGTTATAGTGTAATGCAGTTAAAAAATATTAATTTCTAAAAAATTACATGTAAAAAAAATCTAAATTGATTAAAAAAACATTCAAATTAGTTCATTTTGTTCGAGATTCTGTTAATTCCGTCTAACCTGCACATCAATATATAATTTTAGAAATTTGGGCAAACACAAAATTCCACCGACTCCGACTACGTCTCAAATTTCTGCAAATTATATATTGATGTGTAAGTTAGGCGGAATCAACAGAAACTCGATCAAAATAAATAAATTTGAATGCGGTTTGAATCAATTTAGCTTTTTTTACGTGTAATTTTTTTAGAAATTAATAATTTTTAACTGCATTACACTATAAAAACATTAAATTAAGTTTAAAAACCATAAAATTACCAAATTTAAAAATGAATTTTATCAATAAATCTCGAAAAACTAATTAACTTTCAATTATTGATAAACTTCCTATCTAGTGCAAAAACCTGGTTTGGATTCGTGCTTTGATATGTTTGATAAAAGATTTTCATGTTAATATAGGGTTTAGTTAAGGGTTAAGATTTACTGTTTTTGGTTTTTAAATTGAAACATTTGTTATGATAAATATCAAGGATGTTTTATGTTTGAAAGTTTTGCAGAAAAAAAAATTAAGACAAACAAACATTATTTTTCCTAAGTCTAAGCGAAACCTAAGAATCAAGATAAAAAGTCTAAAAAAGCTTAAAACCTATCGAAATTTTGAATAGTACTGCCTAAATAAAAAGATTTATTTCAGAAGATATTGTGCCGAAAATATTCTTTTCGGACACCAAAAGGTTTTAAAAGTATTGTAGAAAGCTTTAAAAATTTACAACTCAAAATTTGGCTAATTTCCGTAATAAATTGCACGAAAATTACGTAGTTTAATCAACACTGACAGAATTTTCATAATGTTAAAAATACGGTAAATTACGGTAGATTTTGGACGGAATAGGAGTCGGAGTAGGTGGAATTTAGTGTTTGCCATAAAATTAGAGCGACTAAATAAAGTTAAGCCAAATATTCCAGCAAAAACCGGTTATTCTGTAAACTTTTTATATAATATATTATAATAAAACAAATTTCCCAATTACCAAAAAACATACGTGACTATTAATTAATTTTACATGCTTCAACAACTATAAATATTATAAACAGAATCTAGAAATTATTAGTATGTGTATTTACAAAATTAACGTAAATATATTAACAATGTTTATTTAATTATTTCACAGCATATACGCTGGTTTTAAGATTATGTCGGTAATTTATTTATTAAAAAATTACATTATATAACCAAACTGACATTATAAAAGTCTATAGAGTTATAAAGTTTTCTTATACATAGGCTGTAGTTCCCTTCGCAAAAATAGATAGATTGTTCTAAAATACGATGAAAGATTTAATAAAACAGGCAAAATCTATTACAGTATTGCATAATTAAAAGCTTTTTATGCGATGTTTTAAGAAATTTAGAGTCAAAACAAAATTTTTTAGCGGCAAAGCAAACAATAAATTTTACCGACTAACTTAAAGTTTGAATTTAGTTTTTGCAAATTAAAATCATACTAGTGTAAAATCTTTAAAAGCAAATTAAAACTTAGTTTTAATTAAATTTATTTTTCCTAAGCCTAAGCAAAACCATAAAATCAAGCTAAATTGTATTGTGATGCTTTTTTTGATAGATAATGATGCTTTCTTTAAAAAAATCTGATTTTTGGTATCAATAGTTTGTAGTTTTTTAAATAATACGATTTGATTTTTTCGCACCAAATTTTATGGTTTTGAAAACTCAGTATAAAACTATTTTTTAGGTAGTCTAAAATATGCTTTAAAATTAATCAAAACTTGTAAACCGATCTACCGTATACTAAGCAACGCCTAAAAATTGTATTATGATACATTATTAAATAATGCTTCCTTCGGAAAATTTTGATATTTTTGGTATCAATAGTTTGAACGTAATGTTAAATTATAAGCTTTGTTTATTTTTATTCCGGTGCGCGTGTCAGCCGTCGGTTTGTTCATTCAACGGTCAGCGTTAGAAGGCGGACAGAAATATTATCTTTCAAAATTACCTACCAGCGTAACATCTTTTGCGAGCACGGTGAGAAGTTATTTTTTCCGAAAATATTTTACCGGAATGTATAATTGCAAAAGTTATTATTGCAGAAGAGATTCTTTCCGAAGATATTATGCAGAATGCATTTCTTCCAGACACCGATTCCTGGTATCTGCTTAAAAAAATTTACTAAATAGAATTTGTGTTTTAAACTTGAGTTTTTTTTAAGTCAGATCTCCAAATGTTTTTTTATGCAAGAATTTTCGGAAGGAATCTTAAAAAATTTTAAAATCTAATGTTAGATTTAGATGTGTCACATTCACAAACGTATCATTTAAAAAAACCTACAGAATCAAATATTGATTTAAAATATTATTTAAAAGTTTTTATATTGTTAAACATTTAAAGTTTTATAACTCAAAGAATGAATAAAATCGATTTAATCAAAAGACAAATAAGTAATTCCAAAATATTTCACGATAAAAAGAATCAAGGTAGGTCAACTCAATATTCTATGAAGTCGGTGGAATTTAGTGTTTGGGTCAGTTGGTCGGTTAGCAAAAGTAAAACCGACCCGACGTGATGTGTTGGGCCGCGGTCGCGAGCGAAAAATTTACCTCGACAGGTGATTTAACCTATAATTTTCTAAGCCGAAGTAAAACCTAAAAATCAAGCAAAACTTTTGATTAAGTTTTTGATAAAGTTCTGTTTGAGTTTTAGGTTTGGCTTAGGCTTGGCAAAACGTGTGGGCTTAGGCTTTTAGAAAAATATGTCAAGTCAAAGTAAATCTATCAACATTAAATCTGTCGAGGTAAACCAAAATAGCCGTGTGATGCGGTGCGCTAAAGCATTATTTTAAAAGATAAAAAAGCATTATTTTTTGATGAACCAAGCGAAACCCAAACGTTAGCTAACGTTTTCATGATAAATTTTTTATTTGGTACAAGTTCCATACGTCACGTGTACCAAAATTCAATTTGACCGATTTGACAGTAAACACAAATTGTAAAACATTTTTATAGCCTGAATAGAACACGTAGACCTCAATTTTGTGGTTATTGTTGAGACTTAAACAATTGGTAAAAAGTTATGAGCCAATTTATACCCAAAAGGTACAAGTACTAAATGTGTACCAAAAATCAGTTTGAGAACTCCACCCAACAAACATAATTAAAAAAACATGTTTCTGGGTCAATTCCGACCTTGCAATCTTAATTTTGGTCATTAAAAAGTGATTAAACTACCCTTTAAGAAAATAAATGGAGCTTTATAGCCAAAAATGACCTTTTTTGAAGGTACATTTTATGCTGTTAAGAAATTTTTTTTATTAATAGTGCTTTAAACCAATATAAATGAATATTTGTTTCATTTCAAAGGTTCTAGGGGTTCTAAAAATAATTTTCTGGTCTTTACCAATTTTGTATAGCAACAACCGCTTAAAAATGTCTCAAAATTCAGTCGTGAAAAAATTAAAATTAAAAAAAATTGAATAATTTAATAAAACTACCCCATAATACATTTTAGCTTGATTTTTAGGCTTTGCTTAGGCTAAAAAAAATAAATCTAATAAAAAATAAGCTTAAATTAGCTTTTTAATCAAAAACAAATTTGTTGTCCATATTTTCGGTGGTCTATGTGACTATCGAATTATAATTTTTTTGTAAATTTTTTGATTCTCCGTACTTTCAGCAATGCTAAAACAAAGTTTTTACTTTAATTTAGCGGTTAATTAATTTTTTTCTTAACAGTAAAATTTGTGTACCCAGAATATTGGTATGATTCCCATACGCGTCCCAAAAGTCGTATTGACCGTCCCTAATGTAAAATACACTTATAAAACAACTTCATACGCTAAATTGGACCCGTAGACTTGATTTTTGTGGTTATTTTTTAGATTTGAGCTTTTAATTAGAAGTTATAAGCCGATTTACACCCAAAAATTGCTCTATTTTGGCATGTACAATTTATGTTATTAAAAAATTTTTTTATTAAGCCTTTAATCAAATTAATATTATTTTTTTCGTATTACTAAGTGTCTGGCAGTTACAAATATACTTTTATTTTTTTTCATGGTAACAACCAATTTTTTATAATAACCGTTCAAATACCCATAAAATTTTAGTTGTGAAAAAATTCACATTTTTGAAAAACAACTTATTTTAATAAAAATCAATTATATCACAAATTTCTTTGATTTTTAGGTTTTGCTTAGGCTTAGGAACAATAAATCGGTGAAAAACTAAGTTTAATTTAGCGTTTAAAGCCAAAAAAATTTTGTTGTCCATGTTTTTTGTGGTCCATGTAACTTTTGAATTTTTAATTTTTTTAAAAATTTTAAAGTTTTTCAGACTTCTAGCATTGTTAAAACATAGTTTTTAATTTAATTTGTGAGTTTACAATTTTTTTATTACCGTCATAAATTGCATATGCTGAAAAAGGTTATTTTTTCGGTATAAATTTTTTCATAACTCTTTTCGATAAGGCTAAATCTTAAAATTAACCATCAAAACGAAGTCTGCGTGTCTGATTTAGTGTACAAAGATGTTTTATATGTGTATTTTACTTTAGAATCGGTA
Organism: Microlaimidae sp. YZB2_3; assembly: GCA_030248175.1. Classification (NCBI taxonomy): domain Eukaryota; kingdom Metazoa; phylum Nematoda; class Chromadorea; order Desmodorida; family Microlaimidae; species Microlaimidae sp. YZB2_3. The sequence continues at coordinate 19,077 of JASAMX010000826.1, read as the reverse complement.
AAATCGAATTTTGGGACGCGTATGGGAATCGTACCAATTTCAGGTCAAAATTGATCTAGAAACATGTTTTTATTTAGTATTTGTAGCGTGGAAATCTCTAATCGATTTTTTGTACACGTTAGGACCTGTAGGGCCTGATTTTTGGCAAGCGTTTTTTTTGTTAGGACCTGTACCGGAACGGGGGGAGGGTAAGCAGATAGAAGAAAAAAAGAGAAAAAAAAGAAAAAAAAAGCACTCCAAAAAGGACAAAAAAGGCGAAATTTAAGTAAAAATATGTCTAAAATGGTTTAAAAAGCAACAAAATAGGCTAAAAACTGCAAAAAATTTCGCAAGGATGATGGCGTCATAATCGGTCAAAAATGGTGCCATCATTTTTGAGTAGTTTTTCATTTTTGGGCGGGGGGAAGGGCACGCCACAGCCACTATATTCCAGGCGGGCATTTCCAGACTGTTCACAGCTCTGTGTATGTATTTTTTGCATACATGGGCAAGTTGGTCCGGATTGGGGGTAAACCGGAATTTGGGGAAGGGGGGGTTAAAATCCGCAAAACGCATTTTACCCGTATCGTTTTTTTCTGAAGTGCATTATACCCATTATTGTTTTTCGATTGTAAAAAAAATAGGTAAAAACCCGCGAAATTTAGGTCAAAAATCCCTTTTTTATTGAGCTTATTCCAGACCTGTGCACTCATAGATGTTTTTGGGGGGGACAGAGGGGTGCACCCCCCCCCCTAGAGCCAAAATTTTGGACCCCCCCCCCCTGGAAAAAATCCAGGGCCCCCCCCTCCCCCCCAAGCTCGAGAGCGGTCCGACCTACCCCCCTGGAAGGCTGGACCCCCCTCCCCCCCCTCCCCGACCAATTTGGAAGTATATTTTTTTATTTACTGTCAAAAACACAGGTTTTTAGTTAAAAACAGTGTTTAAATACACTTTTTAGGCCTAAATAGGCTGTTTTAATACATAAAATTCAATATTAGACCTAAAAACACTTAAATTATTGAGTTTAAAAAATTTTGCTGAAAAATTGGACCCCCCTGACCCCCCCCCCTAAATTTGAAATCTCGCACCCGGGGTCGACCCCCCCTAAAAAGCCAGGGGGGTCCGGACCCTCCTGGACCCCCCCCTAAAAAATTTTGGCCTTCCACCCGGGGGTGGACCCCCCCCTAGCGAACCCGACCAAAAACATCTATGTGTGCACTGCCCCCGGGGGATTTATTGGCATTTCTAAAACGGGGGGGGAAAGTAGAAAAGAAAGAAAAAAAAGAGAAAAAAAGGAAAAAAAATAAGGGAAAACGGTAAAAAAGGTACAAAAAAGCAAAAATAAGGTAAAAATAGGTCTATAATGGCTTAAAATACAATGAGATAGACTAAAATAAAAACTGCAAAAAATTGCGATGATGGCGTCATCATAGGTCAAAAACATACATGGGCAATTTGGTCCGGAGTGGGGGGGTTAAACCCCAAATTATGGGGGTTAAAATCCGAGAAACGCAAAATACCCATATCGATTTTTTTCTGGAGTGCATTTTACCCATATCGTTTTTCGATTTTGAAGAAAAAATAGGTAAAAAACGCTAATTTTAGGTCAAAAAGCCCTTTTTATTGCATTTTTGAACTTTTTATTGCTTAAAACATTCATTTTGACCTCAAAACTTAAGTTTGAAGGTAGTTAGTAGAAGTCATTTTAAAGACATTTTTTTCTTCATTTTTCCAAAATTGGGGGGGGGGGGGTTAACCTTTCCCCCCCCACTTCTGAGTGGTGGGGGGGTTAAACTCCCCTTCTCAGAATTTGGGGGGGGAGTTAACTCATCCAACCCCCCCCCCGTGCCCATGTATGGTCAGAAATGGCGTCATACTTTAGAGTACTTTTTCATTTTTTGGCGGAAGGGGAGGGGGCAATAAAACGGCGGGGGGCAAATCCCCCAATAAAGGGGGGCATTTCCAGACCGTGCACATTGCATTTTTTAACTTTTTAACTTTTGCTTAAAATACTTATTTTGACCGCAAAACTTAAGTTTGGAGGCAGCCAGAAGTCATTTTAAAGACAATTTTTTCTTTACACCTTCAAAATTGGGGGGTTACCTTTTTCCCCCAGTAAATGAGAGGGGGTTAATCCCCCATCTCAGAATTTGGGGGGTTAATCCCCCATCTCAGAATTTGGGGGGGGGTTAATCCCCCATCAACCTCCCCCCTTGTGCCCATGTATGATTCTTTGTAGTTACCACATCTTCTCTGCTGGTACATAGAAGGGGAAGACAGATCACAGTAACACTAACATCGTTTTATAGCGCAAAACGTAAAAAATTAAGCTAATTTTTATATTACAAAAATTGTTTTCACAAGTGAATTTTGGACCATTTTGAAGCAAAAATTAAATTAAATTTCAGCAAAAATTGTTGTTACCACTTTTAAGGTGGTTTTGAACGAAACCTACTTTAAAACTTGGGAGTGCACGTGCAACCGCCTACAATCGTTGATGAGCAAGGGAAGGGGTCAGGGTGACATAGGTGGGCAGGGAGAGGGGTATGGCATAGGTGGGCAGCTTTTCGGAGTTGGGGGTATACCCAAAACCCAACCCTTGAATTTTGTAGACTAGGGTAGTGCATTTAATTTTGGCACTTTTTTGTTTTTCTGATGTAACTTTTCATTGTGTGGCCCAATTATCATGTTTTATAGCTCATTTTGAAGCTTTTACAATACTGCATTGCGTCACAAAAGTTTCACTGCACAAAAGTAGTTTTTTTATTTAATTAAATCAGTTAAAAAAAAATTGGAAAATTGCCAAAATTAAATGTGTGCATATAATTTTGGCACTTTACAAACAATCGATTGTTTTTCAGTCAAAAAATCACCATTTTCAAAAATTTGAAAGCCTATTATTATCTCCAGATAGTTTTCTTCAATTTAAGCTTCTACTTTTTGTTCAACATGTAACTGGCAAAAAGTTACAGCTAAAATGCCAAATAATATCAAAAAGAGCAAAATATGAGAAAAAAATGCAATTAATTTTGGCACTTTTTAAAAAAGACTACCATAATTGAATTTAAGTGCAGTGCTATGACCCCTACACATTTCAACATTGTCTTTTAACTATTTACAACTACAATTTAACACCCGACCACTTAATTCAACCCGTTTTTATCCACAGCAATATGTGTGCTAAATTACACTATTTTATAACAATTGCTCACCACAGACGCAACCTAGAACCACAGTGACTAAAAATTTGGAAAACACACTAAATTTTATTAGGACAGTTTAATTTTTAAACCAATTTATTGCATAATCATGAAATGCCCATGTTCTAAAAACAAGTAACATTTTTATTTTTTATAAATCACACAATTTCACATGAAAATATCATAACATAACAAATAAAAAGCTGACGACAATCATCTACATATAATTAGCTTTCATTTGAGCTATCAAACGTTGTATTCTGTCCAGAATTATCAAAAATATAGCCCAAAATCAAAAATGCCCAATATGGAAAAGTACCAAAATTAAATGCACTACTCTATACTCCACCCCAAATACTCCATTTTTAGTACTGGGACTAGGACCCCCTCCCCCCAAATTCTAGGTTTGGGGGAAGGTGCGGGGGTACAGGGTATCCCCAAATTTAGGGGCAATGTCGGCAATAATCAGGATTTTTGGGGATGGGAAGTATACCCCTCTGCCCGCCTATGCCCCCAACCCACTTAAATATCAACCTTATCTTCCTTGTGTCAACTCCACCTAGAAAGCCAAGCAGGTCGGTTGAAGCACAAAACCCCTCCCAGATTGAATTGTCATTTACACCCGGGGTAAAGTAAACCCCCTTCCTTAGCTGTAGCTATAGTGCCGTGTTCATCTATGCCTGCTCTGCTACAACCCCCCTGTTTTTTAAAAAATTTGTGTGAAGTGAAAGTGTGCAAGCATCAATTTTCCAAAATCCTGGGTATATATGCCCTTGATCATAGCATATTATATATTTGAAACATGATGAACACGGTTAAAAAGCTAGGGGGGGTTTTACCATACATGTGCATGGGGGAGGTTTGGTGGTTAACCCCCCAAATTCTGAAAAGGGGGGTTTAACCCATACATGGGCAAGTTGGTCCGGAGTGGGGGGGTTAAACCCCAAATTAGGGGGGGTTAAAATCCGAGAAATGCAAAATACCCATATCGTTTTTTTTCTGGAGTGCATTTTACCCATATCGTTTTTCTATTTTGAAGGAAAAATAGGTAAAAACGCTAATTTTAGGTCAAAAAGCCCTTTTTATTGCATTTTTGAGCTTTTTATTGCTTAAAACATTCATTTTGACCTCAAAACTTAAGTTTGGAGGCAGTTAGAAGTCATTTTAAAGACATTTTTTTCTTCATTTTTCCAAAATTGGGGGGGTTAACTTTTCTCCCCCCCACTTCTGAGTGGGGGGGTTAAACCCCCCTTCTCAGAATTTGGGGGGGGGGGTTAACCCCCCCAACCCCCCCCCCCCCCCGTGCCCCATGTATGGTTTAACCCCCCCCCCCCCCCACTCAGAAGTGGGAGGGGGGGAGAAAAGGTTAAACACCCAATTTTGGAAAAATGAAGAAAAAAAATGTGTTTAAAATGACTTTTAACTGCCTCCAAACTTTAGTTTTGAGGTCAAAATGAATGTTTTAAGCAACATAAAGCTCAAAAATGCAATAAAAAGGGCTTTTTGATCTAAAAATAGCGTTTTTTACCTATTTTTCCTTCAAAATCAAAAAACGATATGGGTAAAATCAGACCTGTGCACGGTCTGAAAATGCCCCCCCCCGTTTTATTGGAGGATTTGCCCCCCCCGTTTTATTGCCCCCCCCCCCGCCAAAAAATGAAAAAGTACCCTAAAAATATGACGCCATTTTTGACCTATGATGACGCCATCATCGCGAATTTTTTGCAGTTTTTAGCCTATTTCAATGTATTTTAAACCATTTTTAGACCTATTTTTACCTTATTTCCGCTTTTTTTGTCCCTTTTTTCCTTTTTTCTCTTCTTTTTTTCTCTTTTTTTTCCTTTTTTCTCTTTTTTTTCTTTCCCCCTGCTCGCCCCCCCCCCGTTTTATTGCCCCCCCCCCCGTTTCAAAAAAGTTGCCCCCCCCCGTGCCCCCCCATTTTGGAATTGCTCCCCCCCATTATAACCCCGGGGGGGCAGTGCACAGGTCTGGTAAAATGCACTCCAGGAAAAAACGATATGGGTACTTTGCGTTTCTCGGATTTTAACCCCCCTAATTTGGGGTTTAACCCCCCACTCAGGACCAACTTGCCAATGTATGGTGTTTACCCCGGGTAAGACATTTCAAAATCTAAGAGGAGGGTCCTAGGGGGGATCAAACCCATAGGTGGGCAGCCTTCCGGATTTTGGGGTGTGGTATACACAACCCCCAAAAGTTTGGGGGGGGGGTGTCCTGAAAATTTTTTGTGGGTATACTTCAAATACCCCATTTTTAGCGTTTTTAGTACTCAAGTACTGAGACCCCTCAAATTTTAGAAGGAGTGTCTGGGGTACCCCAAATTTAAGGGGGAGGGTAGAATGTCGGCTATAATCGGGATTTTTGGGGGGTATAACCAACCTGCCCACCTATGGTCGAACCCACCATAGCTTTCTAGGGGGGGGTCGACTCTAGGGGGGTCGACCCTAGGTGGAAGATTTAAACCAAGAGGGGGGCGGTCAGGTGGGGTCCAATTTCCAAAACAAAATACTTTTAAACCATTAAATGTTTAATAATAGTTTTTTATAAGATAATACTACATTTTATTGAATAAAAAGCGATAATAAAAAGGGTGTAAAAACATGAATTTGTGTTAAAGATTCACGTTTTTGGAAGAAAATTTAGTATAAAAAAAGTACTTAAAACTTTCTCAAGAGGGGAGAGGAGAAGACTAGATTTTAAAATCTAGAGGGGGGTCATGGGTAAAACATTTGAAAATTGTGGGGGGGGGGGATTTTTTGGAGGGGGGGGGGCAAAATTTCGAGGATAGAGAGGTGGACCCCACCCTACCCCCTTGTTCATCTATGATTTGAAACAGGGACGTAGCCAGGGTGGGGGCGGGGGGGAGGGGGCGGCCGCCCCTGCCCCCGAAATGGTCGTCAGATAGTAAAATTTGGGGGTTTTCAGAGGCTAAAAATTCAAAATTTCCTAGCGCCTCGCTAATCGCTCGGCGCCAAACTTTAAAATAATTTTAGTACCCCAATGGACCCCCAAAAACCAAAAATTTGTTCCGCTTTGCTTCGCTCAGCGGTCACTTTCTATAGTATACATACATATATCTCGTTATTTATGTTGCCTGATGCTAATGTTATTTCAAAGTTAGTACAATAATTTTTATAAGTAATAAGTACTACACAGAAAGCAAAACAAACAGTCATATTGGTTGATTTATGTACCTCCCCCCTCCTAAATTTTCCTGCCGCCTATAGCATTGGCTCGGATTTTTTTCACATAGGTAGGTACCATAGGTCACCGACCTTCGACGGCTCAGGGGGGGGTCCACACCCCGGGGTGTGGAGGTTTTTGACCTCCAGGGGGAGGTCACACCCCGGGGTGTTTTTTTGAAAAAAAAACACCCGGGGGTGCTTGGGGTATTTTTTCCATTTTTTTGACCAAAATTGACAATTTTTCCACGAAATTTGACCTTTTCTAAAGCCTTTTTTGGGGATTCTCTTGGTGGGGGGGGGGGGTGGTCAAAAATGGGCCTTAGGGGGGGGGTCAGGGGTTCAAGGGGTCGATGGGGGGGGGAGGGGGTGAAAATGGGGCCCTAGGGGGGGGATAGGTCTCAGAGGCCGTAGGGGGGGTTGGCCCCCCCCCTACACCCCCCCTTCGGTGACCTATGGTAGGTACCCTAGAAAACATGGAGCCGAGATGCTGCTCATGTGCTTTGGTTTACAATGTGGGTAGCCAAGGGGTCTGAAACTAACGTCTCTAAATTCCTTTTTTTGTAAAATCCAGGCTGCCAATATGTGCTTATGTAATTTTTAACTAGGAAAACATGTTTTTACCGCTAAAAACGTTAGATAATAGGTAATTAGGCCAAAAACAGTGTACAGCTTTATCTACGTTTATCTCTGCTTTTTTAACGTTTTCAAAAATTAAGGGGGGCTACGCAGCCCCCCCCCCCCTCCAAAAAATTTCGGTGGCCAAGCCCCCCCCCAAAATTTTTTTTGTACTACAATCCGCCCCCCCCCAAAATGAAACTCTAGCTACGTCCATAGGTCACCGACCTTCGACGGCTCTGGGGGGGGGTCCACCCCCCGGGGTGTGGAGGTTTTTGACCTCCAGGGGGGGGGGTCACACCCCGGGGTGTTTTTTCTGAAAAAAAGCAGGGGGGGTGGTCACACCCCGGAGTGTTTTTTTTTTTCCAAAATTTACAAATTTTTGAAGAAATTTTACCAATTTTTTATAAATTTTTTGGATTTTTTGGTGTGGGGGTGGTGAAAAATGGGCCTAAGGGGGGGTCAGGGGTTCAAGGGGTCGATTGGGGGGGGGAGGGGTCAAAAATGGGCCTTAGGGGGGGGGGTTAGGTCTCAGAGGCCGTAGGGGGGGGATGACCCCCCCCCCGACCCCCCCCCCCCTTCGGTGACCTATGGCTACGTCCCTGATTTGAAAAGTTTCTACTATAACGCGCATTCTTCATCTAATATACGAGAATTTTTAATTTTTAATCGGTTTTAACATGTTTAATTTAGCCAAAACGAGACCGCAAAAATCAGTTTCGAATGCGTGGCAGATATTTCTTTATAATATCGAAACAAGGAATAATCGTCTGTATCGGATTACCTGCCCGTGTGGATGTGCCTAATCAGCTGATTTCACCCGATGAGGAACTTCTGTCTTGAACTGACTCGAAAATAATAAAAAAAAATATTATACATAGAAATATAATGGTCGTCAATAATTAGGATTTATACACAGAAGGATTAGGATAATTATCGTTAAAAAGTCTGGGCATTGTTTCTTGATGACAAGGAAGAAATCTTTCCACACGGAGCTGTTACTTATTATTCATTGGACTATTTTTTATTAATATTGATATTCTGTGGACCTTCAAACGTCTTGGGATTCTTGAAGAATCGGCGGGGTGTATCGATCGATTGATTCAACATCGGCTAGGCATTGATTTTATCCAATTTTCTGGGTGCTAGATTATGTCCAATTGGGAAGCTGATCACAGAAAAGCTCCTCCCCCGCCCGGGGGTAAAATCCCATTGCAACCCGTGCCTGAGAGTGCTGTTGCGGTAATTGTTTATTTATTTTTGTTATATTATAATAATTATAATTTTAGTTTAGTATTGAAAAAGAGAAACAAACCATCAGGCAGACCTGTGCACGGTCTGGAAACGCCCCCCGGTTTATTGGATGATTTGCCCCCCGTTTTATTGTCTCCCGTCAAAAAATTAAAAAGTACCCTAAAATTATGACGCCATTTATTTTTGACATATGATGACGCCATCATCGCGAAAATTTTGCAGTTTTTAGCATATTCCATTGCATTTTAAACCATTTTAGACCTATTTTTTTTACCTTATTTTCGCTTTTTTTGTCTTTTTTCTTTTTTCCCTTCTTTTTTCTTTTTCCCCCTTTTTTCTTTCTCCACTGCTTGCCCCCTCGTTTTATTGCCCCCTTCGTTTCGAAAAAGTTGCCCCCCAGTGCCTCTCTCGTTTTGGAATTGCCCCTCTCCAATAAAACACCGTGGGGGTGGGGGCAGTGCACAGGTCCGATCAGGTAAGTGAACAAAATACATTTGGAAAAAAACGCCGTATTTTTGTTTTGAAAGCACGCAGACAATTTTAAATAGTTTTTAGGTTTTTTTAGATTTATTAATCAATATTATTATCTATCTATATAATTTATCGCATTAAGTAGGTAAGTTATAAAAGTGAACAAAAAAACCCAGTTTTTGGCACACCCTCAACAAAAGTATCAAAGTCATTAGGTGATTGAAAATAATTCTATAGGTTTATTGGGGCGCTTCTGGTAAGTCTTTTTTTTGTTTCATAAAGATTGGATAAGATAATCAGAAAAATCAGAAAAAAAAATGTGTTTTTGCTGTCACTTGCTCCAGAAAAAACAACACTTTTTCCGAAAAAACAACCCACACTTCAAAAATCGGCCCCAAAACACATATATACTTTTTAAGCTATTTGATTAAAACAATGTTTTTTAACTCTCGAAACGTTGCTCTACCAATATAATTTTTTACTTTAAGCTGCAAGGTTTTTCAATTAAAACCAAAAAAGCATACAAATTCGTTTAGTAGGTTACCAGTAATTTAAAATTTTAGGCATTTTTCTGCATTTTCGAAGTTAAAGTTTCAGTTTTTAATAAAATCTTCAATAAAAACTTTCAGTTTTTTCTGTCATAAAGGTTTCAGTTTTTTTACCCCAGAAAATTTATTTTTGCAATACTTTTGTGATTTTTTAAAATTTTTATGTATTAAAGAAAAAAACTAAACTAAAACATCCAAATTTGTACAGCGTGTTTTTAAAGAAAAACCAAATTATAAAAAATGTTGCGAATAGGTTTCAAACCATGGTTACCACTTAAAAGAACAAAATTTAATGTTTAATTATATTAAAATTCATCATGTATAGAGTATAGGTAAGTGAACTAGAAGAACACTTTTTGGCACCTTCCTCAAAAAATTTTATTAAAGTCTGTAGCTCATATAAAATAGGTAGGTCTATAAATTTTCTGGGGCGCTTTTTCAGCTTCTGATAAGTATTTTTCATAAATATATCCCATTAAATGATAAAACTGAAAAAAGTGTTTTTTCTTTCACTTTTTCCAAAAAAACACACACTTTTTCGTAAAAAAATTCAAGAATCGGCTCTAAAACACTTTTAAGGTATTCGAATAAATAAATACAACATATTCAAGCCCTCCAAACGTTTTTCTACCTATATGTATTTATAATTACTTTAAACGACATTGGTTTTAATTAACACGCAGAAAAAAAGTTTGAAACATACATGGGCACAGGGGAGGGGGGGCTGGGTGGGGGGTGCGTTAACCCCCTCAAATTCTGCGAATGGGGGTTTAATTTAACCCCTTCCCAACTCAGAAGCGGAAGAAAAGGGTAACCCCCCAATTTCGGAAAAATGAAGAAAAAAATGTCTTTAACAGACCTGTGCACTGCCCCCCGGGACAGGGGGCAACTTTTTTGAAACGGGGGGGGGGGCAATAAAACGGGAGGGGCAAGCAGGGGGCAAAAAAAAGAGAAAAAAAGAAGGGAAAAGAGAAAAAAGGGACAAAAAAAGCAAAAATAAGGTAAAAATAGGTCTAAAATGGCTTAAAATACATTCAAATAAGCTAAAAACTGCAAAAAATTCGCGATGATGGCGTCATCATAGGTCAAAAATGGCGTCATAATTTTAGGGTACTTTTTCATTTTTTGGCGGGGGGGGGGCAAATCCTCCAATAAAACGGGGGGGGCATTTCCAGATCGTGCACAAGTCTGTTTTAAAATGACCCTCTAACCGCCTTTAAACTTAAGTTTTGAGGTCAAAATGAATGTTTTTAACTGTGAAAAGTTCAAAAATGCAATAAAAAGAGCTTTTTGACCTAAAATCAGCGTTTTTTACTTATTTTCCCTTTAAAATCGAAAAACGATATAGGTAAAACGCACTCTAGAAAAAAACGATATGGGTATTTCATATTTTGCGTTTCTCGGATTTTATTTTAACCACCCCTTATTTGAGATTTCATTTAACCATAGATAAACAAGGGGGGTTAGGGTGGGGTCCACCCCCCCTAGTATCGAAATTTTGAGAGGCCCCCCCTAGAAAAAAATCCAGGAGGGGCCCTTCCCTCCCCCCCCCCAAATTTTCGAATTTTTTACCCCTGACCCCCTCTACATTTTGAAATCTGACCCCTCCTCCCCTCTCGAGAAAATTTTAAGTCCTTTTTTATACTAAATTTTCTTCCAAAAAGGTGAATTTTTTACACAAATTCATGTTTTTACACCCTTTTTATACCTAAATATCGTTTTTTATTCAATAAAAAGTAGTATTATCTTATAAAAAAACTATTATTAAACCTTTAATGGTTTAAAGGTATTTTGCTTCAGAAATAGGAGGACCTCACCTGACCCCCCTCTAGGTTTGAAAATCTTCCACCCTAGATAGACTTTCCCCCCTAGAAAGCTAGGGGGGTTTGACCCCCCCCCCTAGGACCACACTCTTAGATTTTTAAATGTCATTTACCCGGGGTAAACACCCCCCCTCTGGCTTTTTGACCGTGTTCATCTATGGATTTAACCCCTCCCCCCTTCACTCCGGACCAACTTGCCCATCTATGGTTTGAAACAAATCGTTTTTTTTTCTTGAAGTTTGAAAAAAAATGTTCTAGTAATAATTTAAAATTTTAGGCCTCCAAAAAATTTTCAAGTTCTTCAAACGTTTTTCTACTCCAAACGTTTAACTTCAAACGTTTTCCCACTTCAAACGTTTAACTACTTTAAACTATGGTTTTTTGATTAACACATAAAAAAATTTGAAAAAAATCGGTTTTTCTCAAAATTTAGTGATAATTTAAAATTGTAGGTTTTTTCCTACAATTTTAAAGGTTTTAAAATTTTAAAGTTTCAGTTTTTATGGAATTTACACACTTTTGTTCCCCCCAGTAAAGTTACTTTTACAGTAATTTTGTGATTTATTAAAATTTTTACATAGATAGAAAAAAGTTGGGAAATTATCATTTCACTTTTTTGTCTATATATAATTGTAATGTAATTTCTACACCTTATTAGAGATATAAAAACTATTTTTATTAAATCTAAGAATTTTTTACCCCAGAAAAGCAGCATAGACAAATTTTTTTTACAGTTTAGTGATTTTAATGTAAATTTTTTTAATCCTTTGACATTTAATAATAGGAAATGAAAAACATGAATTTTGAAGTTTTGATAAAAAACATGATATTTTCTTAATTTTTAGCGTAGATTTTATTAAGATCTTTAAATTTGAGTTTCGAGTTGTATTTAAGAAGAAATGGGGTTTTTGAGGAAAAAAAACGCGAATGTTTTGTTACTTACCTTTAGCTTTAAAGGGGCAAAAATACCTATAGTGGAACTGATTTTTGAGAAAAAAAAACAAAATGTTAAAAATGTTATATTTTTAAAATTTTAAGGTTAAACTAGGTAAAACAAAAACGCATCTTTCTTATGCTAACTGTTGGCGTAGATTTCATTAAGACCTTTATAATATATGAGTTTTTAATTGTATTTAAGGAGATATTGGGGTGTTTTTTTTGAAAGAAAAAACGGGTTTGTGTTTGTGATATTTTAAAAATTCGGGCCTTTTCCTTCCTTTGAATTAAACTTTTAGTTTTAATAGAATCTGCAAACTTTTTTTAAATTGTTTATATTTGTAATGTTTCAGACCTGTGCACGGTCTGAAAATGCCCCCCTCGCTTTATTGGAGGATTTGCCCCCCCCCGCGGAAAAGTGAAAACGTACACAAAAAAATATTACGCCTCTCATACCTATTATGACGCCATCATCGCGAAATTTTTGCAGTTTTCAGTCTATTTCAATGCATTTTAAGCCATTTTAGACCTATTTTTGCCTTTTTTTCTTTTTTCCCTTCTTTTTTTTCTGTTTTTTCTCCTTTTTTTTCTTTTTTTGTATCCCCCCTGCTTGCCCCTCCGTTTTATTGCCCCCTCCGTTTCAAAAAAGTTGCCCCCCGTGCTCCCCCCCCGTTTTGGAATTGACCCCCTAATAAAACCCTAGGGGCAGTGCACAGGTCTGGAAGTATATACGACTTAGGTCATATGAAGGTTTTACGGTTGTAACCGAGCAAAACGAAATGACGGGAATGGGTTAAACTTTGGAGGATCCCAGTCAGCGCAGCACTAAAAATGCTCAATTTTCGTATAAATAAATTTTTCACATAAACTATATACGGTTTTGTTTAAAACTTGTCTTCATATATTTAGTTTTAGTTACACTTAAAAAGTCTGGCATACAATAAGCGATAAGCCAAATTCTCGTGTGTTGAGATAAAACTGCCAAAAAATAAATTGATTTAACTCTGTATACAATAATTATTTCTGCGTAATATTAACCAAGGAAAACTCGCGTTTCCTTTCTTGGGTGCTATATATACATATTGGCTTAGCCCATCGTTAAATTGCCTCTTGCCGCGTTTGTTTCATTAAGTATCAGTAGTATTGTCCACTTGTACGCGTAAGCCCTGGCCCAGCAGGAGCATTCGAGTTGTCGTCCCACCAGTTAGCTCTATATCGTCGTTACTACGGCAAAATAAGCCACAACCATTATAAAATACACGTGACTGTGTGTGACTCATTCTGTAGTTATTAGGGTCCTATTTTAATTTTAAAATGAGTCACACACAGGACAGGCAAACATTTTTTATACGAACTGTGGCTTATCTTGCCGTACTAACCACGATATGTAATAGCCGCACTTCTTCTGCCACTTGAAGAATTATCTCCACTTTTTTTCTTCCGCTCGCGTACACTTCAGAAACCGCCGGATCGGGGGATTAAATTTCCCTGGCATTAGCTCACCCTCCGCCTGTTTTCAAACAAAAGTTACACACCGGGGGGGGGGCACCGGTAGTTTTGTTTGGTTTATTTATATAATACAAACCTGTGCACTGCCTCCCCCCGGGATGTTTTATTGGGGGGGGGGGACTTTTTTGAAACGGGTGGGCAAGCAGGAGAGAAAAAAAGAACGTAAAAAAAAGACAAAAAAGCGAAAATAAGGTAAAAATAAGTCTAAAATGACTTAAAAACTATTGAAATAGGCTAAAAACTGCCAAAAATTGGTGATGATGGCGTGATTCATAATAGGTCAAAAATGGCGTCATAATTTTTGGGTACTTTTTCAATTTTGGGTCGGGGGGGAGGCAAATACTTCAATAAAGCGGAGGGGGGAATCCACCCAATAAAGCGGGGGGGGGCATTTCCAGACCGTGCACAGGTCTGTATAATATGCTCAATTTTCGAGTAAGTACACAAATTAAAAGGTTTTTTTTAGAAGTATAGTTTTTTATTTACTGTCAACAACACGGTTTTTAGTTAAAAACAGTGTTTAACTAAAAATAGACCTAAAAACACTTAAATTATTGATTTAAAAACTTTGTTAAAAAATCGGACATCCCTGACCCCCCCCCCTCTCTAAATGTGAAATCTCGCACCCGGGGTCTACCCGCTCTAAAAGCCAGGGGGGTCCGGACCCCCTTCCCCCCAAAAAAAATTTTTGTCCTTCCACCCGGGGGTGGACCCCCTCTCTAGAGGACCTGACCAAAAACATCTATGGGTATACGAATACGACTACGTCAAATCATACCTGGGCATAGAGAGGAGGGGGGGGAAAGGTAAACCAACCCTCGTCCAATTTTAGAAAAATGAAAAAATCCCTTCAAAAGGGCTTCAACTATATTGACTCTGTGTCATTGTGCCGTCGATAAAGACGTCTACAGTGCAGACTAAAACAAATTATTGGTACCTTTTGTCGTTCTTTTATATAAGAATCAGTGTCCGTATGAAATAAACGTGACAAGTTGTTTACATTATTTACATTTGTATTCATAGGTGAGAAGGGGGGGGGCAGGGTGGGGTGGGGTCCACCCACCCCAAGCCTCGAAATTTATGGACCCCCCCTAGACGAAAATCTAGGGGGGCCCCCTCCCCCCAAAGTTCCGAATTTTTTACCCCTGACCCCCATCTAGATTTTGAAATCTGACCCCCACCCCTCACACCTCGGGAAAATTTTAGGTACCTTTTTTATACTAAATTTTCTTCCAAAAACGTGAATTTTCATCACATATTCATGCTTTTACAGCCTTTTTATACATGAATATGGCTTTTTATTCAATAAAATGTAGTATTATCCTATAAAAAGAACAATTATTAAAGCTATTATGGTTTAAAACTGTTTTGCTTTGAACACCGGGCCCCACCTGACCCCCCTCTAGATTTCAAATTTCGCACCCCGGGTCGACCCCCCCTAAAAAGCTAGGGGGGTCCGGACCCCCCTGGGACCCCCCTCATAGAATTCAAAATTCGATTTACCCCGGGTAACCACCCCCCCCCCCTAGCTTCCCCGACCGTGCTCACCTATGTTTGTATTATATATATATATATATATATATATATATATATATATATATATATATATATATATATATACATGATACTCCTCTCTTACTCTGACTTATTTCGCAGTTTCTGTCCAACTATATTATATTATATAATATTCTTTTCACTGTCAGCAGGTGAAAATTTCTGTGCAACTGACTCCAACTTCCTGCGCTGATTAATCAGTGTAAAGTTTAGGTTTCTTTTGCGTATAGTGTGGAATGCGGATTAAAACAACGTTACATAATGATATTTTGCTATTGGTATTGGTATATTATAAATATTATTAACGTGCTGCATATATACACAATTTTTAAATGCTGTTGGTGTTGCTTTGCTAGCCATTGCCATGTATTATTTAATAACTTTTTGTTGCTGTTGTATATATATATTTAACTAAAAATACCTAAAATTCTACTTTAATTTTTTAACGTTTTTACATTAATCAGTTAATAACCGTTTATTAGACAAATTAACTTACCGTACTTTTCGAAAAAAACATAACTTTTTTGATTTTTTGTGAATAAATTATATATTTAAAAAAACCTTTAAAAACTTACTAATTTTTGTGTTTATACAAGCCCATAGACGTTGTGCTTGTGCACTGCCCCCCGGGGGTTAAAACGGGGGGGGCAATTCCAAAATGGGGGGCACGGGGGCAACTTTTTTTGAAACGCGGGGAAAGCTGGGGAGACAGAAAAAAAAGAAGAGAAAAGGGGAAAAAGGGACAAAAAAGCGAAAATAAGGTAATAATAGGTCTAGAATGGCTTAAAATGCATTGAAATACCGGGTAATGAATCAAGGTTAGACAACATTAAACGTATTGCTTATTGGATATTTTTGTAAATATTTTTTTGTTAAAAATTTTTTGCTTGAAGTTATTTAAACTTGTATTAAATTTCCAATTAATATGTAAATTATTTTTTGTTACATATACAAAAATTTGGCCTAAAATATTTTGTGTTTCGTTTATTCATTTTTTATGTATCATTAAAAATATCTGTCTCAGCTTTTCAAAAAGATAATCTGAAACACATTGAAAGTTTATAAATTATTTCTTTGGAAAAACGATAAATAGGATATAAGTGAGAACGTGGTTATTTTTTTAAATTGGTTTTTTAATTTTGGTTAGAGATTGTAAATTGTTAGGTATATAAATTTGCCTAAAAAATGTCGGGTTCCATTTTATTTATTTCTTTACACTACCTATTAAAAAAATCTTGTGCTTTAGCTTCCTAGAAAAATTGGAGGCTTTAAACACATCAAAAAAAATTAAGATTATTTTGGAAATTTGAATAAAAATAATAACATAAATGAATGTTGTGAGATTTTTTTCAAATTGTCTTTACTTCAGTCAAACATCGCAATTTATATTTTCTGTTACGTACAGAAAATTTGCCTTAAAAAATAATTGTGTTTTGTTTAATTATTTTTACACGTGTGTAATTGACGGTAAAAAAAAAACTTTGTGTCTCAGCTTTCTGAAAATTCAAACTCCTTAAAAATACATCAAATATAGGATTAAATGCATTTTGCAAACCAATAAAAACATATAATAAAATTGAGAACATGATTAGGCTTCTCAATTGTTTCACGATTGAAAGGTGCACTAATCACAAATCTATTATCGATTGAATAACTGCACCTTTAAATCGTTTTTTTTAAATGATCTAAAAATATTCCCAATATTTTAGCAAAATTTATGATTTTTTGCGTTGCTCAATTTCCAAATTAATTTCGTGAATTAAATAAATCAGAAAATTTTAAGATTTATTATAAAGAAGATGTAGAACCTGCACCGCCCTCCTGCAAGTTTATCGGGGGGGAATTCCCAAAATAGGGAGCGTGCATGAAGGGGCAGGTAAACGGAGGGGGGATGGGTAAGCAGGAAGAGAAAGAGAAAAATATAAATAATAATAAAAGGACTAGCAGGCAAGAAGGTTGGAAATTAGGGCCAAAGATGCATTTACAGAGCTAGAACCTGAAAATTCTCCCCACCATGGCATTATAATAGGAAAGCCATAATTTTTCAGGTTCTATTTTTTTGCAGGGGGCGGCAGAAAAGCTGTGATCGGGGGAGGAATTTATAAAAAGGGACCCTGCATTTACTATTTCCAGACCTGCAGAGGTCTGAAAATATGATCAGAAATCTGAATGCTAAAACATGCTCTTTAAAATTTTAAATAAACTGAGTTATTTAGTTTAGTAATGTCTCCGAAGGGGCGGGCAATAAAACGGGGATGGGGGGGGGGGTTCAATAAAACTAGCTCATCGCACCATTTCCAAACCGTATAGGTCTGAAATAACTATAAATTTAATGTTAAAAACATGCTTTTTTAAAATTTGAAAATAATTATTTATTCAAAATTTTTAAAAACGGTATATAGACAGAATGCCTGGGTTGTACTATGGAGCCCGGGGGGCCAAATCGAAAAAAACGGAGGTCAATTTGAAATTGAGGACCTACAAAAACCGCCAAAAACGTGTTTTATAGGTGGTCTGAAGGGAAACTGGCATAAGTGAGAAGACGCCCGGAGGAGGGGGTCGCACCCCCGAGCGCCCCCGGGGGTCAAATCAAAAAAAGAGGCCTATTACAGTACTCAGTAACCTACCTGAAAACCCTGAGTATGTGTTTTAGGGCGGTTTTGCGCTAGATAAACTGTATACCACACACCCCTCCACCCCCTAGCGCCCCCCGGTGTGTCAGAATCAAACGAGGTTGATTTACAATAATCAAGGACCCCCCAAATGTTCTGGGAAAACTCAGCGAAAATTTGGACTACATCCGATCGTACCAAAAGACTATAATCTTAAGAAAATAGAGTCAAAAAGAACTTAAATAAAAATCTAAAAGAATTTTAAAATAAATAGCAACATAGCAGAATATTAAAAAATATCGGTTAAAAACTAATTAATGCAAATTTAAAAATATAAAAACATATTTTTAAATTTTTTTAAATAAATAAAAATACAAATGTATCACTGGTGAAACTGTGGAGAAATGAAAAGAGCCTTGATAAAGAACCAAATAAGCCAACTGACTCGCGATTTCCTCGGCCTGCTTGTTTCAATACCGCGTGCTGCTAAATAACCCGTTCGGTTAATTTTGCGCAACTCCGGCTGGTCATAGAAACGATTTGGCGTCTTTAGATCCAAACCAACTTATATCCAGAAATAAAATACTAACTTAGATTCAATATCAACTTATCCAATTTTTGTTGAATGTTTTTTCTCCAACATTATCAACTTCTAAAAAATGATTTTATGATTTTAAACGTTTTAAACATTGAAATTTGCTTTCTTACGTGTAACATGCTCGTTTGTTTGAAACAAATGAAAAACTTTTTATACGTGTGTAGCTAAGAGAATTAATCGTAATCCAAAGCCAAAAATGATCGATAATAGCATATTTTTATATCCTTTAACAGCTACGTAGCATAGATAAAGTATACATTTTCTAAACAATTTAAATTTTATAAATTTAAAATGATAATCATTAATTCAGGTAATACATTGCATATATTTGGATACCAAATACTCCCCGATAACTTATCCCATAATGATTCATAAGGTCGGATAGCTAATTGAGCGGTTGCTATTTTGTCCAAGTGTGACAATAAATTTGTTTGTGCGGTCAAATCCTTGTGCCATATTTTGTAAAATTTTGGTAAATTTGATAATTCGTTAAATCAAGCTGAATCACGATAAAAAGTTTACCAGCAGTTGTATATTTGAACAAAATTGTGATGATTTGAATTTTTATCGCGTAAGTTTCTAATATTTGTTTGTTCCTTCTAATTCATCTGCTACTTCATGAATCTGATCGTCAACATCTGGATTTTCAATGGTTTGCAACATCTACAGATGCATTGTTTGGACAAAACAAGTTGATGTCCAATACCGCTCCACCATAACTTGGTGCTGCCTCTGCCACTTAAATTACTCCTTTTGAGTACAATGTAGTTGTTAA
>JASAMX010000823.1:0-30520 GCA_030248175.1 Microlaimidae sp. YZB2_3 | reverse complement strand
GAGTTACAGGAAGATTTCTTAAATGGATTGAATCATTTCTAACTGGAAGAAATTTAAAAGTTGTAATAAATAACACAGAATCAAAATCTTATCCTGTGATTAGCTCTGTTCCTCAAGGTTCAGTTTTAGGTCCCAAGTGTGTAAAAAATTCTGAAATTAAGTTGTTTGCTGATGATGCCAAGGTTTTTAGCACTTTTTTGACCAAAGAAAGTAAGCAAAAAAAACTACAAGAAGATTTGGATAGAATATTTTATTGGTCTAAGCAATGGCAATTGCAGCTTGCTGATCACAAATGTGAAGTTCTTCATATTGGATTAAAAAACAGAGAAAGCAAATTTAATTATTCCATTGATAATAAAGTTATTTCCAAATCAAATTTATTAAAAGATCTTGGGGTAAATATTTCAGAAAATCTGAAATTTTCAGATCATTGTCAAATAATTTCCAAAAAATCATTACAAAGATCTGCCCTAATTTTCAGAACCTTTAATTCCAACTCAATTTCTAACTTGTTACGCGCATATACTGTGTATGTTAGGCCTCAGTTTGTTGAATATGCAAGTGTTTTATGGAACCCGTATTTGCAGAAGGATATTGATTTGTTAGAACGTGTTCAGAGAAATTTTACTCAAAGGTTGTTTTGAAGGTGTCATATGCCTTACATTAAATATGAAAAAAGGCTAAAAGTTAAAGTTACCCAAACTTAAAGAAAGAAAAGATCAATTTTAACTTTATGAATGTTACAAAATAATTCATAATAAAACTAATCTAAATGCTAGAGATTTAATTGTTATAAATATTAATTCAACAAGAGGTCATTCATGTAAAATCAAAGTGCAAAAAAGTAGAATCCACGCAAGAAAATATTTCTTTTCTAATAGAGTAGTAATTAAATGGAGCAATTTAAAAGAAAAACAGGTCTTAGCCCCTTCAATAGTTGCTTTCAAAAATTGTTTTAGTGTTTAATTGACTCAAATTAGTGCTTACCATTGTAAGCCTTTGAGTTATTTTCTAGTATATCATTTTGTTTCAGTTTGTTTAAGGCCGTAATCGGCTCACATACTCTACAAACGTTTACTATAA
This sequence comes from Microlaimidae sp. YZB2_3, assembly GCA_030248175.1. Lineage (NCBI taxonomy): Eukaryota > Metazoa > Nematoda > Chromadorea > Desmodorida > Microlaimidae > Microlaimidae sp. YZB2_3. The sequence goes on along the minus strand of JASAMX010000823.1, from coordinate 29,437 downwards.
ACCCAGGGATAGTAAGTTTTAACAGTGATTATAAAAATATATCAATATGCCTATTTGTGTTTGTTTACCAGAATAAACTATTTGATTGATTGAAAACAGAGCTTATGTTAATACAGTGTGTGGCTTTAACAGTAAACGATAATGATGAATAAAGAAGTGAAGTTAAAGTTAACTGTAAGCCGAACAATGCGGTCTTAATTTTGCTAATGTGGTGAGACACAGAAACTAGCAGTTAAGATTTTGTTGTAAATTTTGAATGGGACTGAAATCGTGTAGTAATTCCTTTTAAAAAATAAATTCTCAGATTAAATTTGCATATGAGATAAACGTAACTTGCTTAATTTTACACACATATACATGATAAGTAAATTTATAAGGTTGTTGTTGTTTGATTTATAAAAAGTTGAAAGTCATGAAGTGGCTAATAAGCGACATATAATGTGTAGACTTTTCAGTGGTATTTTTAATGGGTTTAAAGATACAGTTGCGATACAGTTATTGACTAGAGCAGTGCCATGAGTAACCGTACCCCCAGCCCCGACTATAAATAGAGGCGACTGAGTGACGCTTCTCTGAGCTCGGTACTACCAGCAAAGACTTAACTACTATTCAGTTACTAGCTCTCAGTGACAACATCCTGCTGATTCCCGCATTTAAGAACATAGGTTTCCACGCTAGTGGAATAAGGCCCCAAAGCTAGCACAGTATGCTCTTTGGCAGCAAATCACTTTTTGATATATGTAGACGTGGGATGTACCACGCAAAAAAGTTATGGTTTGTTTCACAAATAAGCACCATGCGAAACTAGATTGTTTTGAGCGGTTAATAGGTTTTCAGGCATATTGTGGTGTGAGCATTAAGTTTTTATTTTTTAAAAAAAATTGAAGAGGAAGAAGATCAATGCTCAGCCTGGTTATAGTAGGATCTTACCGTTAACAACCGCTGATAATTTCAGTTAGTGTGCTAGCTAATGCACAAAGAAAACCGAGGGTTTCTGTTTTCTTCATGGTGAAACGACGTGTTTGTGTATTTAAAAAAAAATACACACAATATTTTAGCAATTACTATAGTAATACAGAACGTATTATTTATGCACAATATGAAATTGATGGAGTTTAAAAAAGGCCAAACCTTTTAACTGTGGCCAAATGCATTATAGTTTGCAGGAATAGAACAGATGTGTGGTGTACCAAATAGTCTTATTTATATTAAATGCAAACAACTTTAAAGCCTAAATTTAAGCGTGATTCATAGGAATCAGCCCCAAAATAGACAAATAAAGCCGGAATGCTAATACCAACTTATAGGAGTTTAAAGACGACACGTGTTTTGGTACCATGACCTCATCAGGCCAGCTATTAACATTCCGTGAAATACATAAAATGTGTGGTATATGACAACTTGAATAGAACTGTACTCCACGGAAAATTTAATTTATGTAATAAATGTCCAACAGGACTTGTATGCAAAGCGTTGAAAATTGGAAGGTATTTTTCAACTTGCAATAAAAGGGTAATTAATAATTACTAACACCAGTCAAAAAATAGGAAATGGGACTTTTTAATATTTTACACCCCTAGTATAATTAAAGAGCTAATTATGGCACAGCTATATTTAAAGTTACACTTTTAGGGTTGGAAAATTGGAACAAAAGGCTGAGGTCCCCAGTAATGTGACCTTGGTGACAATTGAAGGATTATGGAGGAAAACGTATTACCAGCTTTTGGGCGTAAAAGAATTTTGAAGACAAAAAATTTGAAGACAAAAAATTTTGTGTGTGTGTGGGAGGAAAACAAAAACACTCCACTTTTTGTAAAAATAAACAAGCATTGAGTAATTATAAATTGAATGTGGCTCGTTAAAAAGTGAAGGTAGCATAAATATGAATGAATATGTGTGTTAGGGATGTGTGTAATGGGTTTGTTAAACCTAGTAGACTCCAAATATTTTTACCTTGTCATCACAAAGTAAAAATAATGCATGGTATATCAGCATAAATTTAACTTTAATAGCATTAAGTTTGGTCATTTTATTTTTTGAACGTTTAGTTTCAAGTTAAAATGAAAGCTCAGGAATGAAGAAGATTTAAAAGATGATGTTTGCTACATAGGTATGTCATAAAACTATGTCTCACTGTTTAATATGAGGAGAATGCCTATGGGCACACTAGCAGGGCCAAATATGCAAAAATGGTATTACCGCCACTAAAACAGTGCAAAGGGCTAGACGCCGGTTCCCAAACTTGCATGGAGAAAATATTGCCTGGGTGCCCAATCCAACACATTTAAGTTAGCTGGGGCCATAATAGCCTAAAAGATGACAACGATGCCACCGATAGCAACCAGTTTGATTTTCCATACTCATCAAAGGGGCCTGAACTAGGGGGCCGCCTTGCTTTGGCGTTTTACGTATCAATATTACGTCACTGCGACGATTTTTTTGTGCTGTATTTACATACACACAGAAAATTTCAAAAATAAGTTAGTGATTTTGATAGCTTTTTTAAAGCTTTTGTATAATATTGTTAGTTAAATAATAGCCAATAACGTTAAATAACGTTTTTTTCTGGAGACTTGTATTACGATATATAATAATGCATTGGGTTAGAAACATTTTACGTAGAAATATGTAGAAACAGTCTATGTGTCATGAATATTATTGTTATTCGAATTTAAAATTTACCTGACAATCACAACCGCGTTCAAATTTAGCCTTGCGTAGAGCTGCTTTATGCCTGTGTCCAACTGCTGACCAAAGCTGCACCCAATCTGCGCATAAATTAACGACAAGTCTGAATTCACCATCTACTTTCATCAAATTTCCTAAATAATTAAGTTGCGTTAGCGTTTAAATATGCATTTTTTTGGTTTTTAAATTATCAAAAAAAAATTTTTCACAACTTTTATTTATGAGTTTATTTACTATTAAGTTTAATAAATACGGTTTAATGGTAATATATCTGTCTCGCTAAGCTCTTGCATACTATTTGTATTTCTATAACTTTTTTAAAAGCTACCTGGAAACAGAATAAATATTGTAAATATACGTTTAATCCATAGCAATATAATAAACTAAGTGTTAATCCGGTAAAATTTCCAGCTAAATCGTAAAGTTAGACACAAGTGGTCAGCCTTGGTTACTAAATGTTTCTAAAGTGTAAACAAACAGTTGTATATAACGAGCGAGAACAAATTTCCATTTGATTTGATTAACTTGTAGCTCCCCGAAGTTTTAGTTCGTAGTAATTTAAAACCATTTGTTTTCTCTTGTCAAAAATTGTTCACAAACAAAACAGACGCAGAATAGTTTTGAACAATAAACTTGCATTTCTGGCGAGCTTTTCTTAGATTAGTCTGGGTGGTCCCAAACGAAAACATTTATTGGCCCTCAATTTTTCAAATGACACATATAAGATATTTTATTTTTGTGCAATCAATGCATAAACTAAGAATTAAAAATGTGTTTTTTGCACGAATTAATATTGAACTTAACCTTTTAAAGTTGGCTATAAGGATATTTAGAAAAATAATTCAATTAAAACATAAATGTATAAACCCAAGAAAATGTGTAGCTGTATAGTAAATTTTTGAATAAAATTTTGCGAAATTTACACATGTAAGACTTTAATAGCAAACACTAATAACAAATCTTTTTTGCTAGTTTTTGTACGCAGTGATTTTTAATAATATTTGTTTTCTGCAATACTACTCGTACAAAGTAAGTCGTAGAGCGAGAAAGCGACTATTGACTGCACAAAAAATCTTTATCGTGAAAAGCAGTAATGAGTAAAAAGTGCACAGAAAGCCCTGCGCGAAAAATTCGTATGTACGATTTTTTTTTTACAAATTTTGGTAAAAAATTTTGTGTCAAGTCAGACATTGTCTTGGATTATCTAACCTTGATTAAAATAATTCCTGACATCTTGCAACCGAAAAAAACCTGTCTCAAAAAACAGACAAATAAATAAGATTTATAATTCAAAACAACTGTGTTTTAGGAGATTAATTAAAAAAACATAAAAACACCAACCTGTAATTAAATATTTTTGCCCAATTTGAATGTCCCTTAGTTGGAAAGGAGAGTAAACCCAAACAGACTTTAATGAATTATCAGGCAAATTCATAAATTGCTGATCAATCTGAAAAACAAAACATTATTGTTAAAATATGAATTTTTTTAAATACTAAAAATTTGTCAGATATTTATTTACAGATAATGTAAAATTTTACTAATTTTACTCATTCTGTAATATTATCTAAAATTACAGTATGTGATAAATTTTTAAGTGACTATTATTTTTATTATCATTATACTTAAGTAATCCACTAAATATTAAATAAACGCACACCGTAATAAAAACTTTCTCCTAAACGTTAAATAGCCAGTTAAAACAACAAACTTGGGTTTTGGGTACTTTAATACTTTTTAGAACTAAATTTTTTTAAGGAACGACAAACCTTAATTTGATTTTTGATACTAATTCTAATCGACCTCCATTCTGGTTCTGATTCCAGCCTTTCACCAGTTTCTGATCTTAGTAAAGCTTTCAAAGCTAAAATTAAAAACATTTTAATTCATTTGCTTTTAACCTTAAAAATTTCAATATACACCAAACTCACTAAAAATTTTATTTTCGGTTTAGCAATAAGTAAAATAATATAAGCCTTTATATATTTTGTAATTTTGTTATATATTTTATTATTCAGCGTACACATTGCTTCAAGACACAAGGTTTTTAAATATAGGCAAAAAATTAGGGACTACAGTAATATTTGCTAAATAATATGTAAAAAATAAAATAAAAACTGCTGCAAATATTTTATTTTTGTTATACTTAAAAAAGCAAAGCCTCATTATTTTCGCACTGCGCGTCTGGCTGCACAACAAAAAAAATAAAAACAAAGCGGAGCGAAAGTTTTGTGTTTAAATAAGTAAAAGAGGTTTTTTTTACCTTAAAATGTTAAAACTTTTTAGTTTTAATAAAATAAAGTAACTCTCCAACGTTTTAAAATTAAATAAAACAAGTTTCGAAATGTTTTACTCTATTGAAAATAAATACCAGTGTCGGTATTTTTTTGTTGTGCAGTTAGACTCGTAGTGCTAAAATAATCGCAGTTCGAATAAAGCACGATAGAGTGCAAAAGAAGTCGCAGTCCCCACTGCGAGAAAACTAACACTGTGTAAAAAATCGCAGCGCGGGAAAACTTGGAGAAAATGGCGGATTTTTGCGAGAAAAGTCATTCGAATTCGAAAGTGCTACTTTTTTCGCAAAATTTTGGTTTAAAATTTAGTGTACAGTCGGACATTCTCTTGTGTTATATATTCTTGGTTATTATAATAATTTGATATTATTTTAAGGAAACGCTCGCGCACATATATATAAAAAATAATTGTTTGCAATAATTATTTTTAATTATTTAAAAAACTTCTGTTGCTGTTAATTTTTTTGGGTTATTCTTTGTTATTTCCAAGCTTAGGAGAGGTTTGATCTTGCAAAAGATTAAAAGCAAACGAAAGTCACCTGTTCTTAATGAGGAAATTACTTTGCTTTTTTCCAAAGGCTCAGCCTAAGAAATGAGCAACATTAAGACCCCCCTCTGAGCAAGTTCCGCAAAACAGGTGATATTCCAGAAACAATTAATTCCTTAATAATTGCTTCGAGTGGAAATGTGGATTTTTGCTTGAAAATGCGTTTACAAATTATTTTTAGATTTAAAAATAATAATTTTTTACACTTTTTACAAGGATGTTGTTTTTAAGTGGGTTTAGAATTTAGAATTTAATTTTTTCATGAAATTTTGTAGCGAAAATACAAGAGTGAAAATATAAAACCTACTTGTTAAATTTTTAACCCCTTTTTGTAAAAATGGTTTTAATTGTTTGCAAGAATAAAAAATATTGATGTTTAAAAAAGATTTTCTTTAAACGTACCTTTTTAAAACAATACATGTTTTTAAAAGATTGGTTTCTAATGTTTTTAACTTAAAAAACTTGAAACCTAACTGATAAAACCCTCCATTCTTGTTTAAGATTTTTTATAAAAAATTTTTTTGGTCTGTTGTCATATGTAACTAGAAATAAATCCTGGATAGAATTAAATGAACAGTTAATCTTTTCGCGCAAAATGTCATTGAAAATGATGGTATTTCGAAAAGTCGTAAAAGAGTGAAGGTTTATGGCAAATAATTGCAGAACCCAAAAATGCTTTTCTTATTAAGACATTAAAAAAGCCATAAAAACACGCACTATAATGAACATGAGAAGATTGTTACACTAAAAATTTTATGATCGGATTAGAAACATTTTAACTGCATTCGACATATTCAAAGTTAAAGTTAAAAAACTGTAATTTTTAGTTTAATATAATTTTTTTTGTCAATAAAAAATGGATATCGATGAATTTTGCCATTTACCTATACTAAAAAGACAGCACCATAGGTCGCTAATATAAATGGTTCCACACAAAAAGCTTTCTAGATTATTATCAACAAAATAGCTAATTAAATAATATCGTAATTTAACTACTATACATAACAGTCTAATAATTACACAGTGTCACGGCAACACCACGGTTAGTATACGATATAGTATACTTTACGACGAGTGTGACACTCGTTTGTTGGCAATTTACATTCAGTTCAGCATTTATGAGAACAAAAACATGAGTGACTGGGACGAGGAACCCAGAAAGCCCCAGGATTTTGGCTAAGAGTTATATATTAAATATTTTTACACTGGAGTCTATTTTATTGAAAGTTTTGCTGTGATTTTAGTATTTACACTGATGATGATTTAGTTTTTTAACTGGGCTATTAAAATTATTTTTAATGTTTTAGCCTGAGTTCCCGCGGCTCCTAAGTTTTTTGATACTTTTGTGAGTAACGGTTAGTATTATCCACCTTTAATAATAAATGTCACCGCACATTTAGTTTCAAAATACCAAACCTTTTCAGTTAAAAAGTTTTAGTTATTAAAAAACTTTGCGATTATATATTAATTCATATAATGAACAAACATTTTTTTAATACTAATTAATCCCTTTTTATGTAGCCAAATTACTATTAAAAAACCATACTGAAGAAATAATTTGTTTTTAAACCTTACTTAAAACTAATGTTTAAAATTTCGGTGGAAAAAAATAACGTATGCAGGAGTGAGTAATCACTCTGACTGTGTAACCATGTAAAATAATACCACGCATGTTAACTAAATTTTTTGTACAAGTTTTCTCGGTCGTTACTGAATCTTACAAGATTAACTGCGGTAGATTTAAATAAATTATGTCACTGCAAAGCTATTTAATTTCCAACAGTAAACTAGAATAAAAGCAAAAATATAGAAAATTTACCAAAATCAGCCCTGCAGTATTTGCTTTGATAATGTTCCGTTAGTGTGTCAGGTGGACAAGGTGACGAGTATTTCAAGGGGTTGGCCAATGATTCCAACCCCAGTAGAGTGAAAAACAAATAAAAAACTTCTTCCGAAGTTTTTTTCATGGCTTTTCCGCGGCCTTTGTCGGCAGCTGTCGAAATAATTACAACAATCGGCTGGAAATTCTAAAAGCAGTAGTGTTGATTAAGCTTATGGCGTGCTGAATCTAAATGATGCTAATTTCCGTTAAGTCACGCACACGGTAGTGTGATACAGGGCTTACGGAAGCGGCTGAGGGTCTTCCCACCTCACAGGATATAACCCGAATTATTACCAAATAAATTCTGTTATACATTCGACTACAGTATAAAAACACTACGCGTCTTACGTACCATACACCTATTTTGAAGCAAATGTAACATATTTGGCTTAAAAGTTTCAAAAGATAAGCTGAATTTAAAAATAATGCTACGGTGTTTGGTTTAGAAATGAACCAAGATTAAACGTCTTCATAATAATTCAAAAAGATAGATTACCGAGCTGCATGGAAATAATTACATAGACGAGAGTGAAAAATAAACAAGCAATGAAACTAAGTTAAAGAAAAACCTCATACAAACAATAATTAAATATTATTATTGTATTTAATCTATGTATTACAAATTACACAGATAAACTTCAAAAACCTCATTTTTTGGTATTTTTCAATTTACAAATTTTTGCCAGTCAAACTTAAAACTATCGCAAGGCTGCATATATTTTGTAACAATTTAAAAAAAAAGTAACCAGCGCAAAAATATTAATTTACGCAAGAAAAAAGACTATAAGGAAAAAAACACCAAAAGAATTTTATTAGGGGTAATTAAAAGAACATAAAATTAGATATTCTTTTTTCTGCGGCTAAAAATTTTACGGTGTTTTTAAATAAAATAGAGACGATTTTGCAGTTTTTGTTTTTAATGATCTGGTTTTTTAAACAGTTGGCTTTTTTATATGCAACGTAGTAATGCCAACTTTGTGTTAAATCATATTTTCATAAGGGTAAATTTTAAAAATCGAGTTTTAAAATTGTTTACCAAAACAATACAAATAATGATGGACATGTAAGCAAATAAATACAATGTCAATTTATTGAAAATTAATTGAAATTTACTTTAAATGCGTGAAAAAAGCTGCTAATTTCATGTAACAAAAAATAGTTTAAATATTAGAAAAACAATGTACATGATTTAGGGTCGATGGAGCCTAGGAAACTTGGAGCTGGAACTTGGAGCCAAAAATAGGAAACTTGGAGCCGTAAGTGGGGAACTTGGAGCCGTAAGTTGGGAACTTGGAGCCAAAAATAAAAATTGCTAAAACGTGTACCTAAGCCTAAGCGAAACCTAAATTTTACCCCAAACCAATTTTTTCTGAAAGGCTCCAAGTTCCCATTGCTCGTGGCTCCAAGTTCCCAAAAACTTTCAATGGCTCCAAGTTCCCTGCTTTTGGCTCTAAAGACCCCGTACCATGTACATTTTAAATTTTACTTGTAAAAAATTTTTTCCAACTACGTGTAAAACAATCGAGATTTCCAAATAAATAATGTTTCAAACAGACAGAACACCGTTAATGTTATTATTTAATGAAAAGACTATGATAAGAAAATAACAATTCTAAATATCGATTCTTTATTTGAAAAGGATATAAAAGAAAAATCTTTTATGCAACACATTTTAATGGTGTTTATATATTTAAACATTATAAAATATACACAATAATAGTTTTTTATCAAACACATACATATTAGTTTCAATTATATTTTGTTATTAAAGCTTCGATTGCTTATAAATAAATAAAAAAAGTAAAATTAAGTTAATAAATTAATTAAAAATTACAACATAAAAAATAAACCAAAAAAAAAAAAGAAAAGCGACTATTTAAAGTTATTGTTAACTGCGATGTAATTAGCATTTTTACCAAACAATATTTAAATTGTAGCTAATTTAAAGTAAATACAAAGGCTTATTTAATTCAAATTCATGAAAAATTTTTCGAATACCATATAATTTCAAAATAAAAAAGTATACAATCTACACTTATTATTATAACCATCCTTCAGGTGGTCTAGTGAGAATCCAATGATACGTCTCATTAGAAAAGAGATGTTAAACATTAAAAAAACATATTTTCCAAACCAAAAATAAACAATGATTTAATTTAAGAAATATGATTTTTTTTGAGCGAATAAGTAATCATATTTCTATTTAAAAATTCATTTCCGATATTTCAAATTAAAATTTTTTGATACGTTTTGAATGGAACTTTACCATTCGAATTCATTAGTTTTAATTAAAAATGACAGCATCCATTTAAAATCCGATTGGTTAAGAATAGCACAAGTATCGCCATAAGGATTTTTTAAAAGATTTTAATTAGCCAATATGCAAGTGAATATAAACTTTTTTTCATTTTAAAATTTGGACTTTAATGCGCTTTACAAACGCGGCTCCGGCTATCTAGGGGTTTTTTAGGAACAAACAAAATCAATTGCACCAGTCACAGTTACTTTTACTTATATTGGGTTAAAATGTGTGATCTCATAGGAAAAATATTTTGAAAAAGCCAAACAAAATTAAAGAAACGAGCAAGCGGTTGAAAAAAAAAGACCGTGGTAATAGGATCCTATCACCATCTCCCAAAAGGCGGTTCCTCAACGGTCAACAATTGTTTCGGGGAGGACTCCCGTTGATTAAGAGTCATTGTTCTTAAGGAACTTGTCCCAAAGGATGGCCCGGGCCACACGTGCCTTTCTTAGGGTCAAATATCAAACGACTAGACATCCACCATCCGGAAATTAAGCGGCTAAAACAAACATTTATTTTAGCGAAGATTGCGCAAAACACTGTAAAACAAGCTGTAAAATTAGACTGAACTACTTGGGACTTTTTGTTTTAACCATCATTTTTAATTTGACTATCAATGTTTTTCAAATTTAATAATTTTGAATTGTTTTTTTTAAGATTTAAGCAAAATTTAAAATGTTAAAAAAACACTTAAAATAAAATTAAAAACGAATAAAATCCAAAAATTATTTCTAATTCAATCAAAATTAACTAAATATTTATATATTTTTTAAATCAAAGATTTTCACAGTAATCACTTCAATTTTACAGTTTTACCAAAACGCTCGCTCGATCACAAAAACAAATGATTCTCAAACAAACCATCGGTTTTTTCTGAACCTTTATACCGGAAGAAATGCAAGGTTAATCTCGCAAAATCCTGTTTTGCAATGAATTCGCGCCAAAGTTATTTTACACCCTATTGTAAATCTTAAGCATGATAAAGAGCCTCAAAGTGCCGCTAATCTCGTAAAATAATTACCAAGTGGACCCAACAGTAGCGAAAGAAGGAATAGACTATTGTCGGCCGATTCCTTTGTAGTGCATTGCGTCCAGGGTCATGGAGCGTTAAAATAGCGGAGCGAATTACCTTTGGCGGTAACCAATTTCTATGCAACAGAATAAAATGGCAGTCAAAATATTTATTAAAATGGGAAAAACAATGGGAAATGAAATGGTAGGGGAATAGAAAATGTGATGGGAAAAATATTTATTTTACAAAAAACAAAATGACACTCACACTACTACAAGCTTGGCTAATCACAATTCGGCTTTGTTAAAAAGAAAGATAATTAAAACACAGTACTAACACTTTTTGAACAGAAATGAAACATAAAATGTTTTGCACTTTTAATCAATGAAGATTAGAGCAAGATTTTACTTTATACTTTTTAAAAGGCTAAAAACAATGTACTAAAAATACAATAAAATTCGACAGTATTAAGCACAATGATTTACAGAAAGTTTATCTGTTCGAAAAATTTTTTCAGAAAACATTTTTTTTAAATTTTTAATGCGATGTAAATTTAATAATAAAACAAAACTTTAAAATTTGTTGCAGTAAAAGAAAGATATTATTTATGTCAAAAGTAGCTCGTAAATCAAAACAATTAACAAAACTTGTAAATATCGTTATACCTAATTGAAAATTTATTGTACATTCCAGAAAATTTGTTGTAAAAAACCATGAGCCATGATATCTTATATTGTGTTACGTTTTGTTAAAATTTACTTCTGATTGTAAGATTAACTGTAAAAAAAACTGAATAAAATCAAAATTAAATAAACTAAGTTCCAAAGCATTAAAATTACTTTTTGATATAAATCGTTTTTTAAATAAATATTATAAATTTGCTGAGCACTGACTAAAAAACGGGTGGTGCGAAAATAAAATGTCACCAAATCATCGCTTTAATCATTTAATGACTGCAGCAGTGGTCGATACAAAATTACAGGGTGAGAAAGATAGACCTAATTCACAGCGGGACACGGAATGACTGATTGGAATTGTTTATAATTGTTTTAGAATATCGAAGGTTTGACTTTGTATAAACAAATCTTGTGAGAAAACGTTTCAAACAAACATAATAACAAATAGGTACCAAAACTAAAACAGTTATCATATGTTAATTTTTTTAATCACATGCTTAAATATTAAGTTTAATATTTTTAGATAAACTTATTCTTAAAGCTGGTTCATATTTATGTAAAAACGTCCTTTGGACTTTGTCCAAAGGACGTTTTTAAAAAGTATGAACCAGCCTTTAGTGGACTTTAATCCATAAAATATTTAATTTAAATTGTGAGATCTAAGGTTCGCCTTTGTTTACAAGTCTTGTGAAAAAAATGTTTCTAAAAGTACATAAAAAAATAGCTACAAATAATAAAAAAATATTATTTTTTAATACTAATTTTCCTTTAAATCATGTTATGTTTTTTAAAATAAGTATATATTTCAAATAAACATAATTTTTTATATTACTTAGTGGACTTTTATTCAAAAACACATAAAAAAACAAACCATAAAAACATCCGGAGTTTTTATAGTTTTACATTAATATAAGTTACGCAATAATTTGATCCGTCAATAGAAAAAGCTGCAGATGAGTACATTTATAAATAAAAAAAAACACAAAAAAGTCTTAAATACAAAATTGGCTATTTCTCACGATAAAAACAACCATAAGCTGTTAATCATTACTAACATTTTTACACTCACTAAAAAGAATCAGCCGAGAAAAAATTGTTAAAAACTTTTTCAAAGCGTGTGACAAAAATTACTTTTTTGTAAACACAGTTAAAAGTTTTGCGGTTATAAATCTTAAAGCCAAAATAAACTGCAATATTTTTATTCGAGGTTTTATTTATTATTGTTTTTGGAAAACTAACAGGATTTTGCATTAAGGCCATTCAGTTAATCCAAAACTTAAAACCATTCCTACTTAGAGATTTATCTTTTTCAGAAGGAACAGAGCGTAACATATTAAATAAAATAAAACTAAAAGACGACCGCAAAACATTATAGTTTAAAATGATGTTTTATTTTGACAAAATCTCCTAGAATGTGCAGCAGAAACAGCATTTTTAAAAATAAACTATGTACAATTAGGTCTTTAAACTGTACAATATAATACAAGCATTTTTTTATGATTTAGACGACTGATATTCCAAAATTTTTAACAGATATAATTTTTAAAATCAAGTAGAACTTTTTTTTTGGTTTCACAAAGTGTTGAAAAAAGTTTGATGTAAGTGTGGTCCAAAAAAAGATGGAATTGTAGACTAATAAATGCCAGGTTTTTGGTACATTGTTGTATGTGCAAACTGTTTTGCGAATTGGTGAGATTAGACTTTTGGATTTTCGGGCACCCCGTCGATCTGTCAGTTTGAAAGATATATTTATATTTTATACGACCATAAACGATCGTTTTGCAATTGTAAAACAGAGTCAAAAACATAAAATTTCGCGCTAAAAGTGACTCATTTTAATAACCAAACAAAAAAGCAAAAAAAATATAGAAGTTATTGAAAGAAAAAGTCGCAACAAACGATTTTGCGCTTTTATTGGGATTCATTTTGGTATCCTAAATATGGATTTCAGTTGCAAGGACAGATGAAATAAGTAAAAACGGCGGTAACAGATTAGGCGCAAATCTCTCACCGGGCATAAACAGATATGATCGAAAGTCGAAGATTAAAGGCATATATTTATACAATTATAATAAGAATGTAGGTTATAATTGATGTATGGTTTCATATGAGTTCAAGAAGAGTAAAAGACATAAAAATGTAATAACTCACAGAAACTTTGTATTCTGCACTCTTCACGGATATATTTTGTATATTACATACAACAATCGAAATATGTCAAAATATTTTGGTATTTATAAAAAAATTATTACAATTTTGTAAAAAAAGGGGTATATAAATATACAGCTTAATTAAGTTGACATTTAAAATTTTTAGTAGCGTAATTAAAATATGGATTTTTTAAAAAATGTAATCTTTTGAAAGTTAATGTAATAGCAAAAAAGTCATAGATAGAAAGCAGCTTACTTTAAGTTAAAAGCATTCGTAGGCAAAATATGGATTTTAAAAGAATTATTTTATGATAATGTGAATGTAATTTTGAAAATTTTTAATTTAAAAAAATTTCCGATTCTACACTTATTTTATTTAAAATTGTGCAAGTTAAATTGCACATATTATGCGACTTCCCTGGTCGCACATTTGTAATTTTTCTTGCAAAATTTTAGTAAAAAAGTTAGTTTTAAGCAGAACATTTTCTGTAATTATATATTCTCTATAATACAAAGATATTTATTCAAATTCCAGCGTTTTTCCTACTTGAAAAATTAGTTTTTGACCTAAAAAACTTTTACTTATTACGGAAACTTTATAAATTAAAAAAATTCTACTGGGTTTCATATTTTTTCGTGAATATGATTATTTAAAATAAGTACGCAATATTGATACAACACAATTTTGATCAAAGTATGCTTCATATAATAAAGAGCAAGAGTTTTATAAATTTCCAAAAAAAAAATTTTTGCGAAGGTGATAATATAAAATCATTGATAGTATTCTGTATTTCGTGTAACTATCCTACTTTCTGATTTCTAATAAACGTTTAAAAAAATTGAAAGCAAACTGCTACCAGACAATAGATTGGCGCTAAAAGCAGAAAAAAATAAACGTCCCATAACTGCTGAAAAAACAAGAGCTCACAAAAAACTGTCGACAGAAATAATCAATCAACGATCCGGCCCACAATCGTCGTATTGGGTTGGGATCGGGAGCGAAGAAAGCGAGAGTTAATCGGCAATAAGAAAGACATAAAAACCCAGGCGCGAGGCGTTTCTGTCAGAGCGGCGAGAGGTGGTCGTATCGATATCTATATGGCGAACTTTTCAATCCGTTCGGTTAATCGCCGGGGAAATTGCGGAAGATCCGCTGGAAGATACCGCGCTGCGATGTGGGGAACCGCGCTTCCGCCACGCCGGAGCTAACATACGTTAGCCGAGCTCACCTGCGCCCAATTTGTCAGCCGACGTGTTTACTCTGCGCCCCTGCCCGCTGACAACGGGCGTCAGCTGCCACCCGCGATGAAAGAGACCCGCGGGCTGGGTAAAAAGGAACCGCGGACGGGATAAAACCCACCCGACCATCCGGAAACGCCGCAAAAGTTTCCCCGGAAATCCGGTGATCGAATCGACGAATTGGCTATAAAATTTGTTGCCAGACGAAGCCATGGTTTGAATATGCAACTCGTGGCAAAACAACAAACTTTCGATTCAAATTATTATATTGGATTGAATTTACAACTTATATAATGGTATAATATAGTTTTTTTTGAAATACGCATATTTAAAAATTATTTTAAAAAATAAATTTATGTAAAAACAAAATTAGGATTATTTGTAACGTCTTGTTAAAAAATACAAAAATTTAATCCATACAATAATTTGAAAATTTATGTTTAACAAATTAAAAATAATTTCAGAGCTTTGTGCATTGTTAAAATGATTATATTTTTTATTATTATATTTTTAGCTTTTTTCGACTGGCTTTAAGCTAAATGATTTGTTCAAGAACGTGCCCCATTGTTTGTGAAACTATAAAATTCTAAGGGTTGGTTCATACTTATGTAAAAACTCCTTTGGACAAATTACAAAGGAAAAACACAGGGTATAAACGTATGTAAAAACGCCCTTTGGACTTTGTCCAAAGGACGTTTTTACATAAGTATGAACCAACCCTAAGTTTCAAAAAAAAACGAACAAAAACAAATATATTACTCTATTAGAAAGATATTTACTGTGGGAATAATATTCAGTCAAACAACAACTGTTGTCAGTCAAAAAAAAAACAAAACAATATTAAAACCAGAATTTTAAACAAAACTCAAAGTAAAATTTTACTTAGATCAGACTATTAAACGAATACCGCCATTTTTGATTATTTTTGTACGTTACTTTTGTTTTAAGTTAAAATCAGTTTATATATGCAATACAAATAAGACAGATTTATGTATTTTTAACATACGTTTTAGATAATTTTGAAAAAAATTATCGTAAAAATTTGTTTGGTTATATTATTTTAAGAAAACATTTTAAAATAATATAAAAACAATTCGATAAAAAATGTGACCAATGTATGAATTTTATCAAAACTACAGGAGACGGATGTGTGTCAAAAAACAAAGCGTGTGTCTTTTGTTAAAATTGTTAAGAAAAACAATGCAGTTAGAAAAGACACAATCGCACGCACGAACCGAGTTACAAAATAAAAAAAACGTAGTAATCAAAATAGTGCTAATAAATAATTTTTTAGAAAAAAAATATAAAACGCCATACATATTTATTTGTTCCTACTCAAAGTAATTTAAAGATACCTAAACGCATAGCAACTAATTGGTTTTAAAAAGGTTATTTATGGTAATGTCGCTATAAGAATGTTTGCGCTATGACCATAAAAAGTGAAAGATTTGATTGGACTTATTAGAAAGAAATATTATATACTGATAATTTGCAAGGTGATTTTTGGATTCAAGGAGCTGAAAATTGGAGTCAAAAATGGAGAAATCGAAGAACGAAAAGATGGAAATTGCTAAAACTTATACTAAAGCCTGGATTCAAACAATTTTTTAGGCCCATTTGTCAGTTTTGCGGCACCAAGTTCCCAAAATGTTTTGACGACTGCTAGTTTTCTGCACAATTTCAAAATTCAGTATCAATTATATGGAAATTTAAATAATACTGCGAAGTATTAACAGATTAATAAACAATTTCAAATATTTAAACTGAAATCTCCTGCTGGTCAAATCCAGTTTTTTCTAATAAATATTTCTAATTTTTAACTAGTTTTTCAAATATATACTACAAACCGTTTTGTTAAAACAAAAATTAGTAAAATAGGTAATAAGCTATACTACAATGTCTGTGTCAATGACAGATTAACATTGCCAAGGTTAAAAAACGCAAAGAATAATTTCATTATTTAGAGTTTTTACTGAAGAACGAGTCAGTTAATAACAAAAAAAGTCCGCATATGTTGTCCGGAAGGTCTGTTGGGTTTATTAATTGTTCCGGGACTCGAACCACTTGGAGCGCGCCGGAAGCAACAAGCCGCAGATTTGTCCAGGCAAATCCCAACTGTCGTCTTCAGCTGGCTCCGGCCTTTGAGCTCAGACCTGGCGGAATGAAATCGCATTTTTTACAGCTCGCCACCTCTCCCCACATCGCCGCACGATCCGTTATTTTCCTTTGACGAGATTTCACGCGCCGGGGATTATATCCCATAGGTCATAGGGCATTGTTCGCCCCTACGGCTGTTTGGGCGGCTCCTTTTTTCTCACACCTTATTAAGACAATAATAAACGCTTTTCGCACTCTGAAAATATATCTCTTTTCCAAAACGATGACTTCATAATCTTCAGGATTATAAACGCTTTCATTTGGGCTAATATAGAAATATAAGACGATAGATTTCTATTTTAGTATTTGCTTTTTTCTTGTTAGTTATTTTTATACATAATACCTTTTTAAAAGAAAAGATTCTGTTTTTTTTATGAAACCATAAATTTCAAACGAACAGAAGCCATGATAATACAGTTCCCCAATAATTAATTCTTGAGGGTCAAATATCTCACGACTCACTGATTTGAATGTTTATGAACTTCTCACCTGACCCTTTTCGGTATTTATAGCCCCTTTCTGAGCCGATAATAATCCCTTTCCTAAAGAACAGTTGTGATTACGACACAAAAATCGTTAGAAATACAGAAAAAAGATATCATGTTCTCCTTCTTAGTTTATAAAGTAAATCTTTAGCGAAAATACTAAAGAAAAACTCGAGGTCTACAATATTTTGATTTAAATACATTAAAAAATAATCTATTATTCATAGTTTAGTTATGCTTCTGCAAATAGTGATGCGAAAGTCATTTTTAGGTATTTACAATGAGACCCTTAGTTTTAATTTATTTCCAATTAATAACAACGATACCATTTGTAAAAAGTTACAATCAAAAAACTCTTGAATAAACTATGTGCTTGGATTCTTAAAAAACACAAAGCTTTGAATATTTACTGACTTAAGGACCACTTGTGTACATAAAAATTTACCGTTAACAAAAGATTTTTGGTGTGGAGCAAAACTTTGCAATATTTGTTCGGAAACAATCTTATCTGGGAATTTATTTTATACAGCGAGGTTTCGAAATACATAAGACATCAAATTCACAATAAAGAAAATATCATGTTGCCTGTTAAAAATCTTTGAAAAAGCGGATTGGTTGTCTTGATAACGAGGAAGGTTCCGAGTATTAATCCCAACACTGATGACTCGGAGCTAATTCCCTAATTAGCAAAACCTTGACAACAAGATGCGTAAATAACAATAAGATATTACACGGAGGTTAGTATGTTAGATGTTTATGAAATTCATAATTAAATATGGAAAATCCAAATCAAAACCGCAACAATAACTACACGTATACTTTGTTGAAAAAAGCAGTATTTATTATAAGAATCAAAGTTGTTTTTCCTTTTAATTTTCGCAGAATTTAGCAGTATAAGAGAATTCATTTAAATTGTTTTGATTAAAGAAATTTTTTTAAAACAGTATAACAATACAATTTGAATTGTAAAGGATTAGTGGGCCATTCATATGCCACAACAATTGATTATATCTGATTGCCACAAATATTAACCTTTTGCAGAAGTAAATCTAAATATTAAAGTATATTAATTGATTAATCAATCAATATAAGTACGAAACTTTGTTTGTGTTTTGGTTTTTCTTTTGATCTAGTTTATTTATTTTATCTAATAGCGTACAGTCGAGTATTTTTTTATTATTCAATTTTAATTTAGTAAATGATGCAATTCATAACTATATAAAGTGGCTTTACTACCAAATAAATTAATTGCATTAAATAAATAAAATATTCGAAAAAACCTCATGCTAATTAAATTCATTTTTTTAATTTCTGCTTCACTAAAACGCAAAATTTCACTCTAGATTAGTTTTTTAACTTAATTTTTTATTCAATTTTTTAAGGTATCCCTAAAAAACATTTATTTTACCGCAAATTAATAACATAGATAAAAATTTAAACTAGAAAATAACAAACTGCGAAATAAAAAGGTGTAATAAAGAAATTTAAAAAAAAATCAAAATTTTTGAATTTTGTTTTTATATACTTTTGTATTACTGATAGTTATACAGTACTAATTTGTTGTGATTATATGTCACAACCCCGGCAGACCCTGTATTTTTATATTATGTAAATTGAATTATTTTTTTGCACCGAAGCTTCAAAAATGTTAAACAAAAATGTTAAAACTTGAGTTTTTTAATTGTTATATAAAAATCATCAATTTAAACAATTATGCAGTACTTTACGATTTTTGATCGGGAATGGGAAACTTGGAGCCGAACGAAAGTTTGAAATCACTAAAATCTATACCTCCTAACCCCAATTGAATTCTTACATTTGACTCAAATGTTCTCACGAACCAAGTCCCCAAATTTTTTTGACGGTACGTAGCCAACTTTCTTGCTACGGTTTCAAAGAACCCGTAACAAATTAACAAACTAAACCAAAATATAATCAATCGGCGTTAAAAATTTTTTGGAAACAACCATAAAATGATATTTCAAAAAACATTTGAATATTTTTCCTGGCGTTTTACATGTAAAACCCTGTTAAAACCACAAATTTTATAAAATCGCTGTATAATGTTGTGTTTTATTGTAAAAATAACATTGCATCATTATAATAATATTTTATAAAATATGGTAAATAAAAGAATTTGTAAATAAAATATACGAACTATACGTTTTTTTTTTTTAAATATTCAAATTAATATTACTTAAGTTTTTAAAAATAATTTCCTGAAGTATGTTTGCGATAATAAATTTTGCAATAATAAATTTGACACTTATTTAAATAAACATTGTTAATTACATAATTTTTAAAATAATAATAAGAAGTTATTGTTGTAATAACTGCATAGTTTTGCAATATAATAGTTAAAATATCATTTTTTTAAATACTTCAGTAACTATTCACGAAATTAATAGCATCTAACTAAAGTGGTTAAATACTTTGTTAGTGATATTAAGTTTTACGCAATAATACAACAGAATATTGTAATGGCATAGGTCGCAATCAATAGATTAAGCTGGGTGATCCAGGAGCTAATATACGGGTAACAATTACAAAGAGAACGCGCCACACTAATGGAACAGGGGTTAATGAAAAGGCCAAATGACAATGACGTAACAAGAGTCCTTTTATTAGCTCTTAATTGAAAATCCGGGAAGTGCAAATAATGAAATCATGGATCCAAACCTCGGCGGTCTATCCTCAGTGTGAAAGAACAATAAGCATTTCCTTCCGCGCGACGTAATCGTTTGATTGATATGTGTATTACTGTGTTACTTGCTTAGAACGCACTATAGACATGAATCTAAAATTCGAATAATAAAAATTACACGATATTATCCTGCATAAATATGATTTTCATTTAATAAAAAATCTAAAGTTTTTCTATTGGCAACATAAAAATGCAAAGATTTAAAAATAGTTATTAAAGCTTTAAAACAGTATAAAAAATCAAACGTTAAAAAATGATATTTTATTTTTTACTTAAATTGTCATTGTAATCAAAAAATATAAAAATTCTAAACATATATTAAACTTAAAGGTTTTGTATAATCCAGAATATTAATCGCGAAACTCTTAAAAAAGGTAAAATTATGCCATTATAATAATGCTTTCAAATAACGCGGATAGATTTCCGATTTCACGATTGATAGAACAATAATGAAACCATTTGCGCTTGTTGAAGTTGATTGTTTGATTCCTGAGCAAAAACTACTGCCAGTAACTGTATAAATAAAATCAAATGGGAACGTAGATTTCTCAATAAAAAACAAGCCACAAAAACAAATAAAATTTTTTTTTATAAAAATACTAAAAACTTGAATTACAAAACATTAAAAAAAACTTGGTATCAATGGGCTTAGATTTATTTCGGTATAGTGAAAAAATGAATAGTTTGAGAGTTGATGTGAAAAACGAACAAACTTTATTTTACAAAGTAAATTACAAAATACAAAACATACATTATTGCAAAAAAAATTAAATGCATAATTACAAATTGTATGAAACGCCCCAAAATAAACCCATAAATATATTTATAACAAAATAGGACCTTTTTTAAGCAACACATCAAATATATTATATGAAATATATTATATTATATCATATGTTAACGTACATTTTTCTGTGTACTCTAATAACTACCTGCTAACGAATTATGATTTAGTTACGTTTGACAAATGGATATAAATTCGGATATATATTTTTTTTAATTTTTAGGGTTCCACTTCAAGATTTCCATTGGTGGTAAAAGTTGGAAGAGGCCACAAAGGCATGGGAAAAGTAAGCTTATTTAACAAACTGATATTATTAGCATTTAAATTTGATGTTAAAATCCACTTAAGTTTTTAAAAAATATTTTGACAACTAATTTTTTAATGATGATAAAATATATTTTTTTATATTTATTAAGTCATTTTCACAAAGTTACATATTAACACATCCTGTTAAGCATTTAAAAATCCTGTTTTTTATTAGTAAACTGTTTTGTTTATATTCGTCGTTTTAGAATTAAAGTTAGCAGGAGGGTACATAGTTTACTTAATTTAGGTTGTAAGATTTCGTAATTTTTTTTTAATTACGAGAAAATTCGAATATATAACTAAACATATTTCATTCGTTGAGGTAAGAGTACAGTTCACTTTTTAATTCGAAACATTTTCACTTTAATTTGAAAGCAAATATTATTTTCTGAACGTCATAAAGTGCTATATGAGATTGGGAATTCAAAGAAAATTCACTGTTGTCAACCACTAACTGACTAAATAAGCAATCCAAGAGTTTTAGTGGTGTGTTCGTGCTAATACGCGGTCAAGAGTAGCCATAATACGGGACAAAAACTTCTAATCTCCCCGGCAAAATAAATGCGTGCCAAAAATAACCGTTTCAGACTGTTTTGACTGAACGTGTTGTGTTGACCGTTTGTGCTTGGAGCGAAACTCAAATCATAAACAGTGTTCTCAAAATCAATTAAATCAATAAATTTATATGTAGCATTTGAACCTAATATACAACAATTTTAAATTTAATTCATTGGCAAAATAATAATTCGAAAAAGGAATCTGTAATAAATAGCAGTTTTTTTATAAATCCTCTTAAAAAAAAATTCAAAATCCAAAAAAAAAATTGTTTTGCGAAATTTTGTTTTCAAAAACAGGCGTGGTTCAAATTTTATAAACAAACATTTTGCAGAAAGTATAAACCACAAGTTTAAAAGTTTTTTGTTTTGTGCTTTTATACAAGAAAAAATAATTATATGAAGAAAATGTAACAATTAACAATTGCTATATATTCTTGTTCATATTTAGTTTACCTTTGTTAATGTTTATGTATAGTTTCATGGTAATTTTAATTTATTTAGCACTTTAACATTGAACCAGACTTCGCTAGGAAGTAAAAAATCAAAAAAAATTAAGGTTATCTTGTGTAACTGCTAAAAATTTTCTTTTAAAATAAGCTATGTTCCAAACGAAACTACATTGTATAGCTTTTCATAATCTCAAATTTTAGCTTAAATTTTTTGAGTTTAAGTCTTTTAACTTAAGAAACTCTGATTTTAAATAATTACTTTTAAGTCAATTTTATTTTGGAAATAGTTTAAACAATGTTAAATGTTAAAAAAAAATAAAAATAAAATTGTAAACTAAGTTTTTAATTTAATTTGTGTTAAAAATCCTTAAAAGTCCTTAAAGTCTTAAAGTTGTTAAAATTTGTTCTTCATGATTTATAAAATACGGCTTGACAATTAATTCGTTTTTTTAAGAAAATAAGAATATTCCGATTTTTAGATTAAAGTCAGTGGTCCTACAGAAATGCAAGACGTAAGCAGCGTTATCGGGGTGACAAACGAAGACTGCACAGTGGAGCCTTTTATCGACAGTAAATATGATATTCATGTTCAAAAAGTCGGGGGCAGTTACAAAGCCTTCATGTATGTTTATGTTGAATTTTTAAAAATATTTCTTGCGCAAAAAGCTTATATTTAATTCAAGTGCGAACTTTATTCTAAGAGCTTTTTATGCTAAGATATTATGGGATGGACTGTTTCGAGAGAAAACCAGTCTGCTACAGTGCGTCTTGTATTTAACTTGAACGCCTAGTTCACACCGGAGTGACAAGTGACAAGTGACAACCTGTTCACACCGCAGACATAGGTTTTTGACACATTGAATGTTAAATAATTTATAGAAACTGATCAGAACCTATTGAAACCCTTCAAAAAAACTTTTAAAAAAATTTACTAGAGTCGAAATCCAAATACAAATTCTTTCCAAAGTCGTATGATCATGATTATAAATTTCTGTTTTTTTTTAATTGATGCAAAAAATAAAAGATTTAAGGATGGTTCATACTTATGTAAAAACGTCCTTTGGAATAAGTCCAAAGGACGTTTTTACATAAGTATGAACCAGCCTTAATTGAGTAAAATAAAAGAAATATTTAGGAGGAAAGGGATAAGTGGCCACTGGAAAGCAAATTTGGGATCCGCAATGTTGGAACAAATCGCAATGACTGACAGGTATATTCATATAAACAAGATTTGATTGTTAAATGTTTTTATTAATATTTACTTAATACTAGTTTTTGGCTCTTTACATTTTTAAGGGGAAAAATGTTGGTATATTTTTGACGGATTGGCATATCCCACGGTTTACGTATTGAAAATTTCGAAATTGTTGCTAACCACGTGTGTACTAAATATATTTCATGTTTCATTAAAGTACTTGATTCTTTAGTTAGCGCTGAGTAATCGTACTTGGGTATTATTTTTTAATGCAAAAAAACCAAAAAACTTTTAAATATTTTAATTTTTAAAGGTCTAATAATTACAAAATTACTATAGTAAAAAAGAGTAACTAAAAGTAATCTATCCTATTTTTAAATGTTATTTTTTAATAATTTTAAGATACAAATTATGGGTTGATGAAGTTTGTCAATTATTCGGTGGACTTGACATTTGCTCAGTGGAGGCAATAGTCGGTATGTAAATTAAATTGATATGAATTTTGTTTTTAATTACGTTTTCACGATATTTTAGAATATGTTTACAAAAATAGGTGTTTTATATTCTAAGTTTAAATAATTTTGCATATAGCAGTTTTTTTAAAAATTTTTGTTTGGTTTTTACTTGAAATTCTTTTACTATATCTTGATTGTTTTCTTTTATTTTATTTTGACTATTTAAATTCTCAGTAACGAACGTTTTGTGACTGATTTTTTAATATTTTGTTCTGACCCTAATTATTTCTAACGTAAAAATTTTTATTAAGGAGTATAACATAAGTTTGTAACGAATGTATAATAATTGCAATGTAGTTTTATAATGATAGTCAAAACTACTACAAGTTTTCAAAAAAGCACGAAAAAGTCGGAATATGACGTTTTGTAGAAACACGAAAATAACTTTATAATGGCAGAATTCATTTTGCTTTATCTTGAGACTTTTAGCAGAAACAATTATTAATGTATTAAATTTAATATTAATCTTTACATTCAAATGTGATATTTTGTTAAATTTCAGGCAAAGACGGGAAAGAAATTATATACGAAGTGAACGATTGCTGCATGACCCTGCTGGGAGAGTCCCAAGAAGAAGATCGTCGACTTATTGCGGAGTTAGCTTTGCAGAAAATGAACCACATTCTTGGCGTTCGACAAGCTTTAAGGTATTTACTAGTCAAAAATAGAACCTGAAATTCCAGATAATATGCGCAGTTTATGATTTGTTAACACAAATTATATACAATAGTTTACTTTTTCCGGGTGTTTTATATGTTGTTTTATAAATACTAG
The DNA here is from genome assembly GCA_030248175.1 of Microlaimidae sp. YZB2_3. NCBI lineage: Eukaryota > Metazoa > Nematoda > Chromadorea > Desmodorida > Microlaimidae > Microlaimidae sp. YZB2_3. The sequence continues at coordinate 4,720 of JASAMX010000823.1, read as the reverse complement.
ATTATTTTTCAAGGAAAATAAAATTATTAAAGGAAAACTGTCACAAATCAAATTCCTATAACGCCCGAACGGCACTGCTCCTTTAATACTGAACCAATTCAGCTGAAATTTAAAAATTTTGTAGCCTTGTAGCAGAGCACTCTAAATAATAAAGTTGAGTTAGGTAGGTTTGGTATTAAAGGAGCAGTCCGGTTCGGGCGTTATAGAAATTTGATTTGTAACAGTGCTCCTTTAAATTGTCGATAAACATTTCATATCTATCATTAGTCGCAAAGCTTCTGTAAATCTCAATAGCATTCATTGCTTTGTGTTTATAGAACTGCCTAAGATGGTAATTTAAAATTACCGAAACGTTGCAAATAATGATAGCTAAAACCTGATTCGACATAATAATTTTTAGCATGAGCGGAAGTAGGAGCGGAAGCATAGGCCACGCCTCTCCGCAGAACTTTATCAAACACGAAACTCCGCAGTATCAACAACAGCAACCACCTAATCCAGCTGCAGCCTCCCAACAAAGGTATACTGTAATTAACATATGTATTTGTTTATTGATGTATGAGGTCTTGCTCATTTAAAATATAAAATACAGTAATTAATTAATATATTTATCGTTTATTGATTTATAAATTATTGCTGATTTTAAAATATAAAGTAAACTATGGTTACAAGTCATTTTAAAGACATTTTTTTCTTTAGTTTTCCAGAATTGATCTCGGGTTAACTTTTTCCTCTCCCCCACTTCTGAGTGGGGGGGGGGGGGTTAAACCCCACTTCTCGGAATTGGGGGGTTGACACCCAACCCCCCCCGTGCCCATGTATGTTTTATAGTACAAAACAGTACTTTATTATACATTTTTTTCATTCAATAATCTATTATAGTCTTGTTTCCATAAGAATCAATATTGATACCATTACAACATTTGAATTTAAATAAATTTTAAACACTTTCAAAAGAATCCCCTTCTCCCCCTTAATCCAGGAGTCCCAGTCTCGAAAACGCTTAGATCAGGGGCATTTGAGGTAGGGTAGTGCATTTTAATTTTGGCACTTTATTTTTTTTTCGATGTAACTTTTTACTGTATAGCCCGATTTTCGTGTTTTAATAGCTCATTTAGAAGCTTTCAGGGATTCTGTAGTTTGCGTCACAAAAGTTTCACTGTACGAAAGTATTTTTTTACTTAATTAAATCCAGTTTTTAAAAAAATGAAAGTGCCAAAGTGAGTGCATTTAATTTCGGCACTTCAACTATCGATTGTTTCTGACTCAAAAATTAGTAATTTTAAAAATTTAGAAACCTTCTCATTATTATTTCCAGACAGTTTTCTTTAATTTAAGTTTCTATTTGTTGTTCAACGTTTAACTGGCAAAAAGTTACAGCTAAAATGCTAAATGGTATCAAAATGAGCAAAATTTGGGAAAAAAGTGCATTTAATTTCGGCACTTTTTAAAAGGACCCTCTTAATCGAGTTTAAGTGCAGTGCGATGACTCCTACACATTTCAACGTTGTCTTTTAACTATTGACAACTACAATTTAACATCCGACCACTTAATTCAGTCCGTTTTTACCTACAGCATATGAGTGCCGAAATTACACTATTTTATTTTATAACGATTGCTCACCACAGACGCAACGTAGAACCACGGGGACTAAAAATTCGGAAAATAGACTAAATTTTACCAGGACAGTTTAATTTTTAAATCAATTTATTGCGTAATCATGAAATGTCCATGTTCTAAAAACGAGTAACAAATTTATTTTTTTATAAATCACATAATTTCACATGAAAATATCATAGCATAACAAATAAAAAGCTCACGACAGTCATCTACATATAATTAGCTCTCATTTGAGCTATCAAACGTCGTATTCCGTCCAGGATTACCGAAGATATAGTCCAAAATCAAAAATGCCCAATTGGGAAAAGTGCCGAAATTAAATGCACTACCCTACACCCCAAAAAAATTTTTGAGACACGCCCCCAAATTTGGGGGTCGGGTATACCCCCAAAATCTGGGAGGCTGTCCACCTATGCGTATACCCCCCAAAAAATTCCAGTAAAGCTACCCATCTATGGTCCGGACTGGACCCCCGGATTAAGGGGGAGAAGGGGATTCTTTTGAAAGTGTTTAAAATTTATTTAAATTCAAATGTTGTAATGGTATCAATATTGATTCTTATGGAAACAAGACTAATAGATTATTGAGGTCTAAAAAATGTATAATAAAGTACTGTTTTGTACTATAAAACATACATGGGCACGGGGGGGGGGGGTTGGGGGGGTTAACCCCCCAAATTCTGAGAAGTGGGGTTTAACCCCCCCCCCCACTCAGAAGTGGGGGGGAGAGAAAAAGTTAACCCCCCACCAATTTTGGAAAAATGAAGAAAAAAAATGTCTTTAAAATGACTTGTAACCATAGGCATAGGTGGGCAGCCTCGCGGATTTTGGGGGAGGGGTATAGGGGGGGGGGGTCAAATTTTAGGGGGGGTGTCCAGTAAGACCCAAATTTTAAGGGGGGGGGGGGTGTACCCATAATTTCCGCGCTGCCTTAAAATGAGCTGAAAACGCGTAAAAAAACGTAAAACAAGCTTATAAATGCTTTAAAACTGTGTAAAATTAAAATAAGATCTTATTGCAACTTATAAATTTTATTTTTTTAGTTCTTTTAATAAAAGTTGTGCAGTGGAGCAGTCAGGATTTCATTTCGGGGGCGTCAGTCTGGGGGAGGGGAGAAAAAGTGTTGTCAAAGCGGCGCGAAGCGCTGCCGCCTGCGCCGCGTAGCGGCGCCAGCCGACGCAAAGCGTTGGCCGGGGGGTCTCCCCCGGCCCTGGTGATCGTCTCCTGGTGATCGTCTCCTGGTGATCGCGTGAACATACATTTTACTTTTGTTTTTTACCTAATTTCTACGTAATTTTCTGTGATCTTAAAAATTCAGTCAGGGGGGTTCGGGGGGAACAATGCCCCCCGGAGGAGAAAATTTATAATTTGAGGCGCTAAAATACACTAGAATTTTTAATTCCAAATGATAGTAATTACAAAATTTAAGGTTTTTTATAGCTATACTATACATTTATAACCATAGGTGTTTTTGGTCGGATCCGCTAGGGGGGGGGTCCACCGGGTCCACCCCGGGTGGAAGGCTAAAATTTTTTAGGGGGGTCCAGGTGGGTCCGGACCGGACCCCTCTAGCTTTTTAGGCGGGGTCAAGCCCGGGTGCGAGATTTCAAATTTAAGGGGGTCAGGGGGGTCCAATTTTTTAGCTAAATTTTTTTTAACTCAATAATTTAAGTGTTTTTAGATCTAATATTGAATTTTATGTTTTAAAACAGCCTATTTAGGCCTAAAAAGTGTATTTAAACACTGTTTTTAACTAAAAAACCGTGTTTTTGACAGTAAATAAAAAATTATATTTCCAAATTGGTCAGGAGCGGGGGGCAGGGGGTCAGTTTCGCTAGGGGGGGTTAGGCCGGACAGCTCTCGAGCTTTGGGTGGAGGGGGGCTCCTTATTTTTTCTAGGGGGGGGGGGTCCGAAATTTTGGCTCTAGGGGGAAGGGGGGTTGCACCCCTCTGTCCCCCCAAAACACCTATGTTTATAACATGTGTTTAAAACGTTAAAAAAAGATAATAGTGTTTTATAGTTGTTTTATTAAACATGTATGCCTTAACTACTGAATGGGATAATCGATTTGAAATTGAAAAACTAAGATAAATTGCCAATTTAAACTGCCCGCGTAGCAGGGAAATTTAAACTGCCCGCGTAGCAGGGAAATTTAAACTGCCCGCGTAGCGGGGGAATTTAGAAGTAATAAAAGGTAATAAACGGGAAAATAAGGTAATAAACACTCCGCGCGAAGCGCGGAAAAATTTTTTAGTCCTTTTATAACACTTAAAAATTTTTCTTTGGGAGGCGAATTCGGGGGGGGGGGTGTCCCCGACTACCCCAAATTTAAGGGGGGGGTGTCAGCAAAATCCGAAATTTTGGGGGGTATAACCATAGGTTTTTTTTTGTTTTTTTGGGGGGGGGGGACGAGCAGGGGTGCACCTCCCCCCTAGAGCCCAAAATTTTGGACCCCCCCTAGAAAAATTCTTGGGGCCCCCTCCATCCCAAAGCTCGAGAGCGGTCCGGCCTGACCCCCCCTAGCGAGGCTGACCCCCCTCCCCCCCTCCCCGACCAAATTTGGAAGTATATTTTTTTTATTTACTGTCAGAAACACGGGTTTTTCGTTAAAAACAGTGTTTAAATACACTTTTTTAGGCCTAAATAGGCTGTTTTAATACATAAATTTCAATATATAGACCTAAAAACACCTAAATTATAGAGATTAAAAAATTTTGCTAAAAAATTCGACCCCCCTGACCCCCTAAATTTGAAATCACCCACCCAGGGTCGACCCCCCCTTAAAAAGCCAGGGGGGTCCGGACGCCCCTGGACCCCCCCCCCCTAAAAAATTTTGGCCTTCCGCCCCGGGGTGACCCCCCCCCTAGCGGACCCGACCGAAAAACACCTATAGGTATAACCCCCCTTAACCCCCCTCCCCCTGCCCACCTGACCATAGGTGTTTTTGGGGGGGGGGGGACAGAGGTACGGTGCACCCCCCCCTCTAGAGCCAAAATTTTGGACCCCCCTAGAAAAAGTAGGGGTCCCCCCCTCCCCCAAAGCTCGAGAGCGGTCCGGCCTAACACTTGCGAGGCTGACCCCCTTCCCCCCTTCCAAGAC
>JASAMX010000820.1:0-13046 GCA_030248175.1 Microlaimidae sp. YZB2_3 | reverse complement strand
CATATATAATACCCAATTATGTTTCATGTTCTAACTACTAAACATCATTTTAACTCAAAAATATTTCTAGTTGCACTCTAGCCATACCGTTTGCATTTTTTTCTAAAGCATCTTATATTAAAGTTTAAATTTTTAATTGAATGTTTAGTAGTCATTATATTTGTCCCGATTGCTCAAAAAAGGTGTAGGACTGATGAGGGCTTCCTATTTTGAGCTAGCATATCTGGTATTCTATTTAAAAGCCCGAAACCAAAATGCATACTCTTGTCAGCACGATGGTTTTATGTAGGAATGCACCTATGATGCGAGCCTGTTTAGATATATATATAAAAATCATATGTTATTTTTATATTATTTATTTACTCTTTATAATAATTGTTATATATAGTATGTATATCATTTAAAACATAAACAAAAACGAAATTCATCTTTATATATATATATATTATGTGCACTTATGCTATAGTTTTTTATATTTAGTTAATAATTTAATCGTAATTAATTTTTGTCCACGATTTTTATTAAATAATATAGTAGTTTTTAATGGTACTTTCATTCAAATTTTTGTTTATCTTTATTCTTGTGGTTTCCTTATTTTAAATTTTTTTGTTGGTATTTTCATATATTCTAGCTATGGGTCAGTCATAAACTCGTGTTTTTATTTAAATAAAGGTTACGTATAAAAACCGAGACATACCTCGTCTATAAAGTTTCCAAAAGACAGAAACCAAGAGTTCCGTTTTTGGTAATCTAAGAGCTTTATTTGAATTTCAAAAACTTTCTATGCTTCTTTTTTAGGTCAAATACCAAAAATACGGAATATTAAAACGCCTCTATTAAATCACCAAAAGTTGAACTTTGTTGTCCTTTTTTTCTGTTTCGGCACTTTGGACAAATCAAAATATATGCATGGACCAGGCTTAAATATAAACTTAAACATTAGCACTGTTCCCCTAAGCTCCAAGCTCTGCTGATTATCGGAAGTCCTAAGCCTCGGAACTCTGTTTTTTTAAAACTAATTTCCCGAATACTTAAAGGCGTATTAAAAAATTTTATGCAAACTATTTTTTTTAAACTTATAAAAAACGATGAAAAATAACCTTAAACGCATACAGAATATTTTAAAACATAATTCAATCTTTTGGTTTTGAATTCGTTTTTTTAAAGGTGTGGTACCGAATCAAATTTTTTGTGTTTAATTTTGATGTTTCTTGTAAAAACGTTACCACTGCGTTCAATAGCCCACAAAATTTTTTTCGCTAAAATATCTTTGTGGGTTGTGGAATTATAACCCCCCGAAAATCGCGTTTCGTCGAAATTCTGTGCTTGAAGAATTTCTCAATTAGTATAAAATTTTAAGTTATAAAAATTTTACTGAAAGAAAATGGCTATTTTCTACTTTCATTTACCTTGATACCTTGATTGTTAAGACTATCGCATTATATGTCGTGATATTGCGTTTTCCGCATAAAAACCCGCGATTTTTTTGTTAAAAAAACCAAACGACGGCAGTGATTTGATAAAGTTTGCCCACCATTTTTGCCTATATTTCGTATTTTTAGCGAAAAAATCGCAGACTTTTTAGACGAGAAGCGCAATAACTCGAAAAATACTGCTGTAATCTTAACAATCAAGGTATAAAAATAAAATAGAACGTAGCCGCTTTCTTTCAGTAAAATTTTTAAAGCTTAAAATTTTGTACTCATTGAGAAGTTTTTCAAGCGCAAAATTTCGAAAAAAACGCGATTTTTGGGGGTCATATCTCCTGAACCCCGAAAAATATTTTGATGAAAAAAATTTGTGGGCTATTGGGGGAAGGGGTAAGATTTTCACAAAAAATTCCCGAAATCGAAGACAAAAAGTTTGACTCGGTACCGCAACTTTAAGGGGCAGGGCTTCCTTTGTTTTACATTGCCGGAGCTTCGGAGCACGAATTTGGGCGCAGTAGGAACATCACTATAGGCACCTTGCACTGAAACTGAGTTTATACATGAAGTATGCAATATACATAGTTGTCACCATAATGGATAATTACCGTACTCCTACTTATCTTTTCGTAGTATGCAGATAATACGATCGAAATTTCGCGCGCTTTTGAGGGTTGATCTGCATACTACGAAAAGATAAGTAGGAGTACGGTAATTATCCATTATGGTGACACTTATGTATATTGCATACTTCATGTATAAACTCCGTTTCAGTGCAAGGTGCCTATACTTAAATATACAAAACACATGGCTCATCGAAACTTTCCTCTTTCAACTGGATTAAACCACCGAAACCACGCGCCATAAGGATACATACTCGAATAAATAAGCGGGCTTTAGATATTTTATAAAACCGATTAGTAACAGTACACCAATACAATACATCAAAAGTATGGTTAAAAAACAAGGGGAAAAAAACCGCAATTTTTCGCATTTATTGCAAGCGTACTTTATTTAAGTACACCTAACTTGAACACCTAAAAGTACTTTATTTTGCCACTACTTGGTAAACCAAAGTCAAACCTCGACCCTGTTAAGTACGGTACAGGGTCTTTGGAGCCGTGAACAGGGAACTTAAAGCCGTCAGAAAAATTTAGGAACTTTGGAGCCGAAAGGAACAAAAATGGTTTGGGTTAGGATTTATAGGCTGTTGCTTAGGCTTAAGGCTCGTTCATACTTATGTAAAGGACGTCTTTTGGACAAAGTCCAAAGGACGAACACAGCGTATAAACGTATGTAAAAACGTCCTTTGGACTTTGTCCAAAGGACGTTTTTACATAAGTACATGTATGACCAGCCTTTAGGGATAGTTTTTAGAGATTTCACATTTCCAAGTGTAATCGGCTCTAATGGCCCTAAATCCTAATTATAAATAAAAGAAAATAATAATCAAAAGGGGCACATAATTCTGGAGCCTGCTAACTATGATATTTGACCAAATATTTGACGAAATAAGAATTAATAATAATGTATATATAAATATCAAACGTCAAACCATTCGTCAAATGTTTTATTGTAAAAATTACGAATTACAAAACCCATGTGAGTAAGCCGAAAAATCAGAATGCAGACATGAGTGGACCAATTAAAATCGTGCGGTTATGACGTTTAAAAAAAACAAATACATAAGAACGCAGATTTTTTTTAATTCCACCTTATTACAAAATATACAAAAATTAACCAACTTTAGCCCTTAAAAATTTGCATTTCGGTTCCAAATTAAGGAATTTGATAAATATTTTTTAAAATATGGATTTTAATCTTCATTATTAAGTCGCTTTTGTGAAAAATTTTGAATAGTTTTATTGTTAAATAGTCGATTCAATACTGAAATTATCGAGGTCAGCTAGATTTTATTTGCCTATAGGGTCGTTGGAGCTGATATAACTTGGAGCTGCATATTGAAGCCGAAAATAGAAAACTTGGAGCCGAAAGTTGATAACTCATCCCTAAGCATAAACAAAAGCTCAAAACTAGCCCCAAACCATTTTTTTACTTTCGGCTCAAGTTCTTATTTTCCTGGTTCTAAGTTCCCAAAATTTTCTTACGGCTCCAAGTTCCTTGCTGGCAGCTTCAAAGATATCGTACCAAGATCTTGCAGTTTAATTCATACGAAAACAGACGGATTTTGATATTTAATTTGTGCAAAAAACCTAGGTATAGCCACCAAAACTTATATTTTAAATTTTGTTACAACACGTTAAAGTGCGGTCCTTCAAATGTAGCTGATAATCCAAACCATGTTATTTTTTACGAATTTTTCTTTGGTGATTTTTAAAACGTTTTCCGTTCTCTTAGAGTTGTTGAGTACCCAACCCACGTTTTTTTATCAAAATTGTTGCGGTAATTTTTTAAATACACCAAGTTTTTACCAATAAATGCGATGATTTTTAAAATACACTACACCTGTTTTCTACATGTGGTACGGGGTCGATACAACCGAAGGAACTTAGAGCCTAGCAATTTTTCACGTGTTTAAGGTGAGTTTTGTTTTTTTTCGTTTGTTTTTAGCTTAATTTTAAGGTTTTTGCATAGGCTTGGTTAGGATACACGTGTTAATTTCGACTGGGATGGCAAAATTGGCTCTGAAATTGCTGGGCTTCAAGTTCCTTCGGCTCCAAAACCCTATATTTTACATGTGGTTGAGAACCCAACCTATGTATGTATGTTATTTTTTCGCCACTTTAGTGTATTTTGGTAGCAAATAATCCCCAAAAACGTCCGTGAAATTTTTATGTTTTTGAGATCAAAGTTGTAAAAAAGTGCAGTTGTGTTCCATGCAAATTATCTAATCTAAATTTTTATGCGAAACTTTCGTTTCTCATACTGCATAAACTAGATTTTTTTTTAATTTGGAACGGAAATTTTTTGGTCAATTTTTTCAATCAATCAATCAAATGTATTTATTCTAGGAATTTTAACAGCATAGCAAATATCACAGCGAACCGATCACGTTCGCTAGTAATTACAAAACCATGACTTTATCTAGAAAATGACTCATAAGCTTAAATTATTTTAAGCTCTAAGATGAGCCATTACCAAGACTTTTTTTAAAAGTAACCAGGGATGTTGATAGTACTTGTTTCTGTGATAAAGAGTTCCATTTTGAAACAACTCTATTGGAGAAGAAAAATTTCCTTGCATCTATTCTACTTTTGTTAATTTTCAATTTATGACAATGCCCTCTTGTATAATTTTGATTTAAAGTGAAAAAATCAGCAATGTTTACGCTGCTGTAACCATTTAGTATCTTGTAGCATTCTGTAAGAGCAAAATTATTTCGACGGTCTTGTAATTTTTGTAATCCTAGGAATTTTAATCTTTCTTCGTAAGACACCATTTTGAGATTACATCTGTTAAATTTTAACGGATCAGAAAACAATAAATTATTTTCAGAAAGCTGAGAACACAAAGGACTTTTAAAAATCGGTTTTACCGGTAAAAGAAGCTAATTACAAACCAGATTATTTAACTTGACTTAAAAAAACGCCAACGAAATAAAAAAAATCCTTATCTAATTTCTGCTTTTCTTTTGTAAAAACACTCCTGTCCTGTTCTTTATTGTGTCTTTTGGCTACCTAAATTTATTTTCTGCGAAATTTCATTAAAATCCGACTTCTTTAAATGAATTTGATTATTATTCAATATACCTTTCCTTAACTGATTGTATTATTTTTTATAGATTATTCACACAATAAAATTATTAGTTGTCAATCTCAGAGCAAAAATAAAGCAATTTTTACATTTTTTTTTAATTTCAAGTCTTTTTTATCCCAAGTTCCGTTGGGTTTTTTTGATAATTAAATACAGTCCTATAAATCTTTGGGTTTTTAATTAAAGTTAAAATCCTTCAGGCTGAAATTCAGGGCGTAACCGCTCGCCGTCAGGAAGAAATAAAGAATGAACGGTTGAGAATAAAAATAATTCAAAAAATTTTTTTAAAGATGATGTAACCAATTATTATTAAGTTGCGTCAGTTGTTTCTCTCCACGTGATATTTTTTTTTCAAAAGAACGAGTGGTTACTTTACCACCTAGTTATTTTCACCCTGATAGAATTTATCTTTAGTCGTTTATGTTTTTTTGTTAAAAACCGGAAATTCTCTAAACAATGAACTCGCTTTTTTACCGAAAATGGTGAACAGAGGTACTCACTTGTAATTTGTAGCTTTAGCGAAACTTACAGTCTAATGTTCCAAACGTTACATCACTCTTGGACTTTTTTAAGACTCTAGCTGGCATTAATGTCACATTGTACTTCTGAAACATTCACACAACGGGAGTTTTTACAATATCATAATTTAGCATTTTTATTTATCTGATATGTTTGACATCTATTTTTAATTAGATAGTTTTTTATCATTCAGGCGGAAATATCAAATAAATATCACATATTCGCTCCATTTAAGATATTGAAGTTGCTATACAGCTGTATTCTGTTAAGGAGTTCACAGTCTACAACCAAGCATTCTTTATGTGTATTTAGCAGTTTAGGTGTATCTTGTTTATTATCATCGTACATGTATTTTTGCATGTCTCTTCTGATCTGCCCACTAAATCATAAATGATATGTATATCATATCTGAAATAGTCTGTATATTGTGATTGGGTAGCATAATCTTCTTTTTTTATGAAAATTATGTGCACATTTTGTTGTTTTTAATGTAATTACAATAAAGTTTCTATTTTAAAAAATCCGATAACAGATTCAGAAAACCTAGTGCTGTCGAAAATATTGTGACATTTGTAAAAAAATACTTTATGTTTAAACACACGAAACCCTCCTATTTAACCGGAAGTTGTTCAGTATTAAATATCTTCACAGAGTTATGACGTTATAGAATCACTTTTAGCCGATTAGCGCTTAGGAAAAAAGGAGATCTCTCATTTATTTTATATCAATTTTTCACAAGCGCTAATTGGCTAAAAACATCTCCTGCCACAACCATACCCATAGAGCAAAACATATATGACGGGATCACGGATAACATTTTGAGGGTCCTTAAAATTCTGACGTGCATGGTTAAAAGCTTTAATTAACAAATCGATAATATTTCGATACTATAGTATATATCTGAATCTGTAAATTGATATTCTGGTGACATAACCTGAATTTCTTACGGTTAATATTTATACAATTTTAATTACCCCATGAATATTCATAAAACAAGGTTTCTATACAGAAACATTTTATTTTTTTCAAATTAAAAAATTTGTAAGAGAATCTTGTAGAAAGGCAACTTGTGTGGCAAAAATATTGTGGCAGCTGGTAGACAAGTTGTGGAAGATTTTATCAACGGTTTGACGTTTGAACAATGAAACGTGATAATGGATGGATAAACTAGAGGCAAATAAAATCTAGCTGACCGCGATATTTGCAGTATTGAATCGAATATTTAACAGCAAAAACATGTAAAACTTTTCACTAAAGCGGGTTAATAACTAAGATTAAAAACTGTTTTTGAATAATTATTTAACAAATTACTTAATTTGGAACCTTAATGCAATTTTTTAAGGGCTAAAATCGGTTGATTTATGTATATTTTGTGAAAAGGTGGAATTAAAAAAATTCTGCGTTCTTATTTGTTTTTTTTTAAAAGCCATTACCGCACAATTTTAATATTGGTCCCCTCGTTTCTGCATTCTAATTTTCAGCGTCAGCCAGATATAATTCAACCATGAAAGCGCTTGTTTATTTAAGACGTTATTTAAACCCTTTGTGATTTTTGAGACAGAAAAGCGCGTTTAAAACGGGTATCGGGATCGTGCCAGTGCAGCTTAATAGCAAATGACGTCGGATCTTGGTTCCGTCGAATCCTGGTACAGTAAGATGAGACGCGATATACATTCCGCGTCTGAGCCGCAATAACAATCACAAAGGGTTAAACAGGCCTTTTTCGTTAAAGTGTAATGTTTTTAACGTAAATTTAGGAGACAAATTGGGAAAAGATGTTCATTTTATTATCGGCTTCATGAGTATTATTCTGTTTATTCTATGGTACATTGAATTTTTTTATTATAGTAAACCGTTTTATATGTTTTTGTTTGAAAATTATTTTAGGTGTCCGGTGTCCGATTATATTCCGCCTACTTATTACTATCACCATGCAAAATGTTTTTAGAGTTTTTTCTGTACATTAAAATTTTTATCAAAATTTTTCATAAAACACTGGTTAAGTTCTAATGTCCATTCATATCATATTTTGTGTTACCTCTTAAAAGGAAAAGATTTATTGTGTGTGTCAAAATCTATTTTATTAAAATTTTTTTAATTTTATGATATTTTATCATAATTTCACATTTAATTTGCGTAAAAGGTCTTCCAACGTTAACCTCATTTCTAATTTAATTGAAAAACATTTAAAACTTTAAATGTATTTTAGTGCAAGCTATATTATCAATTAAGAAACCTCGGAGATTTACCATAATTTTTTCTATCAACTACTGTATCTAGTTATGTAATTTGTGACAGTTTATGATTTTAAACATATTTAATATGATTGTCCAACTTTCTCACGGTTCTTTGGTCTAATCGTTTCCTGGCCTCTCTTATCCCCTATTAAAAACTTTTTAAAATTTAAAACTCGAGGCAATTTTCTTTTGTCGGCCCGTGGGTCTTTGTGCGCACAAAATGGCTATTTACCTGCCATGTTATTATTTGTGTAAAGATAAAATTAAAAAAACCCGAATTGTTGTGAATATGGTTACGTTAATTTACTCCGAAATGTAATCATGTTGACACTAATATTATTTGATGAATGAAATCTGGGTTTTGTTGTTTGTAAAGCAACCATTAAAAATACACTAAATACCTATTTCTTTTTAAATTTTTTAAAATTATTTTATAACTAGAAACAAAAAGTTGTTTGTATTTCGGTGGACATAGTCAGAAACATGAAAGTCGATATAGCGATAAATACCTATTTAACTTTTCGATAATACGAAGGAAGTTTTTCGACATTTCCCAGATTTATGATATAAAAAAACACAGTATGCTAAACCCGCGTCAGAAAGTATGTCTGACAACCAAAATCTTTTTTAACCGCATTCAGTATAAAAATAAATTAAATTTATTATTTTTACATTTTCGTTATGGTACACCTCTTCCGATGAGTAAACTTATACAGTGTACGTAGTGCCAAAAGCTCGTATAATAAGTTGTAAACTATTTTTTGTTTAAAAAATAAATCAGCAATATTTTAATTTCTAGCTAATTATCTCAAACAGTTTAAAAGACCGGTGTTCCGTTAAAAAAAGTTGGTTTTTATCTTTAATTATTCAAGGTACGGGGTCTTTAGAGCCTTATGTAGGGAAATTGGAGCCATCAAAAATTGTTGGGAACTTGGAGCCACGAGCAATGGGAACTTAGAGCCTCTAAGAAAAAATTGCTTTGGGGTTAGATTTAGGCTTCGCTTAGGCTTAGGTAAACGTTTTAACGATTTTTAATTTTGGCTCCAAGTTATCATCTTTAGGCTCCAAGTTCCCCACTTACGGCTCCAAGTTCAATTTTTTGGGTCCAAGTTCTAGGTCCAAGTTACCTAGGCTCCATCGACCCTAAATATTATTCAATAATTATTCAGGATTAAGGATTAGATTCCTTTCTAGGAAGCTCCGGAACCCCGGAGAAATAATTAAAAAGGTGTTGCCGTAGATTATTTTGTCAAAATTTTTCGTAAATTAAATTTTTTTCAAAACTTTTTAAAGACGATATAATATTGTCTTAAAAATGCAGATCAAGCAATTTAAAATATTTTTCGAGCTTAAAATGGTTAATATAAGTAGCGGAGTTCTTTTAGCTTTAAAGGAGCCTTCTCTTCCACCCGAACCAGAGCTCTTTAATACCAAACCTACCTAACTCAAATTTGGTATTAAGTGCTCCATTAGGCTACATTTTTAAATTTCAGCTGAATCGGTTCAGTATTAAAGGAGCTGTCCGGTTCGGGCGTTATAGGAATTTGATTTGTGACAGTGCTCCTTTAATGGGCCAGAGCTCCAGAGCATTATATAGAAGGGTAGGAACATCGTAAATAAAGACGGTAGTGTGCAGTTAAATATCCAAAGTATATTAAAAACGAACCAAAATAGATTTATTTATTTGAATTATAGTAATATAATTCTTAAAAGGCATAGAAAAAAAGAAACAAAAATCTGCATATAGCTTTCATCTAATCTGGGAACCAAACATTATATGCTGATATATTTTTTTTCATTTTCAGACCTTTCAGTGGCAACAACTAAGTAAAAGTCAAAGTGTTTTATTCCAGAAAAACATAACAACATAGACAAATAAGGTAACATTGCCAACCGATTACGTGCGCTCAAATTAGCGTTTACCGATAATCCGTATAGCTATTATCGTATTTTTATTCGTATAACCATAATTTAAAACATCATAAGTGTAATTTATGTATTGTTTTCACTCAAATTTATTTCGACGCATATAAAACACTCCCTTAAGCAAGGTAAACAGAGTCAAAGTTGTATATATAACTTATTATAAATATAAACAAAGAAAACGATTAAGTAACGTGAACTTTGCAATATCCTACAAATGCGTCCATTACTTTTGTCTTTTGTGATATTAACCGACCAAAAATAGCGGTTATTTTGCTCCCGGCTGAGAAATTATACAGACCATACACATGGGAAAGAGTGTTATTAACCAGAGGGGCTCATAAAAGTACAAACGGTTCGATTATTATCTTTTTACCGGCTGGGATCGTGCGAATTGGACAGGGGGCGAACTTTCGCGCACTTTTTACGTCCCTTCTCTCACGCGCTTTTCGTCCATATTCGGGGGCGTCTTTGTTTCCTCCGTGACCCCGCCCAAAAAAGTCCGCAGAGCGGGGGCGATAATTGCCCCTGTTAAACTATATTTATTAGGCGCAAAATGTGCAATTATGAAGATAAGTTTACCGCCGCTTTATTGCCAACATTTATATTGCGGTCGGATTTATGGGATTGGAAAAAACTGCACCTCACTCGACGGTGGATGAATTGTGGGTTTTTGATAAAGAACTTAACCGATTTCCGTAACCGGAACTTTAGAGGTTGACTTGAAAATTTAAATTGAGTTTAAGGGTTTAGGCCTACTAGTGAGACCTCAGCTTTTGCTTTAGTTTTTTTCTAAAATTTAGGTTTTAAAATTTAAAATTAATATTTTTGGCTTTAACAATTATTTTTTCACTAATTCGCAACGTTAATTATTAGTGCGAAATCGCAATTATGATGATAAGTTTACAGCCCATTTATGGCCGAAAAATAACATAAATAAATAAAATTATATTGGTCAGTTAAAAAAACCGGCCCAGTCAACGGCAGACAGACATAATGAATTTTAGCTTTTTTATATTTTCATTTACATTCGACTCGTGTGTTAATTCCCCAAAAAGTAAAACCTGGGTGTCGTCCTTTATTGTTTTATTATGCAAATATATCTCGTACCGCGGGCAGGCGCAGCCTATATCTGGGGCGGTGATTATCCCTATTAACTTTATTTATTAGCCGCAAATTATAAGATAAGTTTAATTCGGAGTTTTTTATATTGCTTTTAGATTCGAAAACCGGTCTGTTTGACCGCAGAACCGTAAAAAATAATTTACAGTTATTTATAACAAAATTGCAAATTAAGAGTATCGGAATCTAAAGATATAAAAAAGCCTGGACCCCTCGTTTTATAAATTATCTTTGGAAAGTTATATACTTTAAAGTTTAATTAAGGACTTAGTTGTAGGACTGCGCAATGGATACAACTTGAAGTTATTAGGGGGGAAATCAAAATTATGAACATATATATTAACACAATTTAGTCTATCTACTAAACTCAAAGAGCGGTAGAAACCGACAAGTCTAACAATCAAAGTTTTTTGCCTAAAATCCTTGAATATAAATAGCATTAATTTTAATAGTAACATTTTTTTTGCTGCTTTCTAAAACCCTAAAAGATAAGTAGGTAGCTTTTTGTGTAAAACACCTAGTACAAATTTAATTAAAATTAAACAAATACTACTTAATTTGCGAGGATTTTTTTAGTTTCAATTATGTTTGATCAATTCCAAATAATTTTAAATAAACTTTTTGGCAATTTTTTGGAAATTCGTTATTTGTTTCCTCAGAAATTATTATTTCTGACAGAAATCAATTAAATTTGGTGATACTTAGGTATTTTTAAAAATAATTCGCGTTTAAAACGTTTTTCGGAGCGTTAATTCAGAATAAATTTTTAGATGAATTCAAGCTAACAAACTCTGGTTTTCTGATTTGTCACTTCAGGTGTATTTGGGTCAAATCATATTTTATGATATATGTATCTGTTATAATATTTTGTCCTAATTGTGTTGTCAAGTTTAGATAAGACCAGAACAAACAACAATCCACATCTTAGCAGATATGGTTATCATTTTTTATAGTTGTGCCGCCAGTTTTGTCAGTTATGACCAGTCAAAAGATTTAAAACTTAACAAATTTAAACAAAATAATACAATTTCAATTTTTAAAAAAAGTTCACAAGCTAATTCATAATATTGAATGAAAATTTCTGATATAGGCGCAGCCATTAGATACATGTAAGAGTTTGTCTTCAGGAGAAAGTATTTATGAACCTGCATTCTGAATTGGCACTTTATATTTTTAGATTTTAATTTTATTTTATCACTATAATAGTTAGTAATTTGGAGTTCGAAAGTTCTACATAGAAATTTCTTAATGTTTGCACCCTCTAATGTTAAATGCACATATGACCGATGATACGCAATAGGGCTGAAAATTTTTGTATCCATTATGGAAAATACTTTTAAACTTTTAGTTTATATTGCTGTTTCAACATATTCACGGCTTAAACTTTATTTA
The DNA here is from genome assembly GCA_030248175.1 of Microlaimidae sp. YZB2_3. Classification (NCBI taxonomy): domain Eukaryota; kingdom Metazoa; phylum Nematoda; class Chromadorea; order Desmodorida; family Microlaimidae; species Microlaimidae sp. YZB2_3. The sequence continues at coordinate 712 of JASAMX010000820.1, read as the reverse complement.
CTTATATAATATATCAAATTGAGATTTTAGAGAATTTGAGATGATTGATCCCTTATTTAGGAAAGAAAGCTAACAATACCATTACAGCTCCATTACCCTGGGAGATTAGTTTTGTTTTAACAGGGGCTCTAATTGAGTTTATTCTGCTAAAAAGGGTCTTATTATACAGTGGAGATTATCACGCTATTGGGCTAATTTGCCCGAGGGATTCCCAATCGAGAAACGATGGCGGTAGAAATTGCGGAATTACTTAAATCTATTTGCTTCAATTCCCCAATTAATTAGCATTTCCCCACTTTGCTTTGATGAAATAATGCGAAATAAACCCGTCCAAAGCACTATATCAAAGGAGTAATTAACGCTCTCCAAAATAACACCCGCTCGCGTGCTTCATGTAAATGTTTATACGGAAAACAATTAGCTTATATGTGCTCTTGAAACAAATTGATTTGTTCTTAGCTTAATCTGGACAAATGTTGGGTTTTTTTTATAATTATAAAATTATAAAACATTAATAAAATATAGTTATTAAAATAACATTAAAATTTTAAAATTTGCTTTCTCACATTAAAATAAATCGTAGGTGTTTTAAATAGTAACCAAATACATTAATAAAGTCGATTTTCACATAATTTTCTAAAAGCAAAAATTTAAATTTTAATATTTTTTTCATCTAGAAATCCCTAAAAGATGTGTGTAAAAGCATTTCTAA
>JASAMX010000818.1:0-28348 GCA_030248175.1 Microlaimidae sp. YZB2_3 | reverse complement strand
ATCGCTCATTCTTTATCTCGGGATGGAGTTACACCACGGCCCTTAATTTTCAGTCCTGAAAAGGCTCTTTGAATTTTATATTTGTTTTTTGTAATAATGTTCAATTTTATTTTTTTATTTTTTTTATTTTTAAAAAACAAATTATAAAAACTGCAATAAAACGCTAAAAATTACTATTATTTTTCTAGTAAAAATCCGCATAATTTAGTAATAAATTCAAGTCAAAACAACAGAAATTAATTGAAATTAAATATGGTTGTTTTTATTCTGAGTTATATGTTACTCATTCCAAATAATTAAAAATGACTCATGAAATATTAATAAAAATTAGAAACTGTTTATTTATAGACTGAAATTAATTAAAAGTAGTCGCAAAATGTTAAACATTTTGGATATCGGCGGTGCCATTTTGCACCAAGTCGTTTCACAAATTTTAAAAGTGTTGTAAAAAAATTGTCGAATGAGCTTCCTGATGCATTTTTCTTATTGTACTTAAAAATGTTCAAAAATGCTTTTAATTTATTTTTAGCCGCATCAGTCTCCCTGTTTATTCATGTTTTTTCTAATTAAAATTGCTTTGGCGGATGCACTGGTAACCATATTGCACCAAACCAAAATATTTTTCAATGAGCCACAGCATAGTAAAACTAACACATTTATTAAGATTTTTATATAAATTATTTTATTTTTGTGGCATTAAAGGTATAGGTAGTGTCATTCTGGCCCCCCAGCAAAAATACCATAAACCGTTTGAAAAACCCAGCAACACTTGGTCCTGTAATGTTTTCTTATATCCATTATTGTTGCAATAAAAATGTCAAAATCAAAACACGGATGATCCAAAAAGGGGGCCATTAAACATCACCAAAAAATTTTCTCAATAAAAAACCTTTTACATCTCATTTAAATGTCTATATATATTATGTTAATTCAACAGTTCTGTGTCAAAAAAAAATTAATCTGCAAAGAACTATAAATAAATATATGTGGACATGAGGGTAAATACCATATGTATAAAATGGCGATAAAAAAATTTTATTTGTTTAGAAACAAAATGTTTTGCCATCATCATAAATAAAAGCAATTGAACATTTTTTTCTCATCAAACAGCCAGGTTAATAGCAATCTGCATGGTGGTGGGGGCATGTAAAAAGGGAACCATCAGAGAACAAAGATGGTGGCAAATTCTTTGGCTCATGATAAGATAAACCAGAACTATGGATTTTATGCAGTGTGTAAAACCCAGGAACCTGTTATGGTAGGTCATCTAAATGATGCTCAATATTCTCAAAAAGACGGCTAACTATTAATAATATGAAGGGGTCAAAAGACTAAACAACTTGGCCGAAAGCAACTAAGTCACTTGAAATCAAAAAAATACAGAAATATTCAGCATGTAGTTTAATGTCATCATCGAACTAATTTGCCTTTTTTGATTTTTGATGCTCAGGACGACCTCACAAACGAAATATTAGGAATAATGAAAAACAAAATTGTATTTCCTGCATCATAAAAAGCCGTCGAAAAAAATTCAGAGCAACTTCTTTGTTAAATAGCTTGGGCGCTTATTCCTGATACTTGATGATTTTTATACTTATTATTTTCATGAAACTTTTTTATTACATATCTTGTTATTTTCTCTGTTTGCTCATTGAATTTTTTCAACTGGCATTTTCTTAACTTTTTGTAGTTTGACGAATTGTGTGTCGACTATATACATTTAAAAACATCAATATAGTGCTGTATGTTCGGGGTAATTTAGTCCCTAATTCTCATGCACAAAATTACAATAACAGAAAACCTTTATTCAAAAAAAGGTCATGTCCCGGTCGTAATTTCTCTTTCTAATCATGCACTAATTATACTTGCTTTTGAGGGGGGCATTTTGAGATTTTTTTTTGGTCTCAAAATTAATACCAATACTGTACTGTATTTTGTAGGTTTGTAGTTTGTTAGTTGGTGAGACTACAATGAAATTTACCATACAAAATGAGAAACAAAATCGACTCAAAATCCCCGCGCGATTTTACATAATTTTCATTTCGCTTTGCAATAGAATATGTTTTTTATGAACGTATACTACACGTGACGTGGGCGCTCCAAACAATCTAGGCCCCGCACACCCAGAGGAAGCGCAGTACACACTTCCACCTACGTGTTTCACAAAAATTCTAGTTTTCAATAAGTTTTAAAGTTTTACCAATAGTATGTTTTTAAATGTTAAGCAATCGCTTTCCATAGTTAGGTTAGCTTTACTCTTTGGAAAACTATATTTTCCTTAAATTGCTCAAAACTTGTCAAATTATCAATAATAAAAATTCAGTGATTGTGAAAATCAGTACACTCCAATCAAATAATAAAATGCTTCAAAAAAATTCTTTGAACCAAATCTGGTTTGACAATAAAGATTTAAAAATCTGTATTTTAATAATCATCCATCAATTCACCTAATTTAAAAACCCAAATGCAAATTTTTAGGCTAAAGATGGTTAATTCTAGTATTTTGTGAAAAAGGTGGAATTAAAAAAATATTCTGCGTCTCATTCGTTTTAAAAAAAAAACGATTACCGCAGAATTCTTGGTCCCTCACTACTTTGAATTTTTTCAGCGCCAGTGAGATAATTCAACCATAGCGCACCACCATTGACCGCAACTCTCTGTATGTTCTCGAAAGTTCTCAGTGCACTCCTGCCTTCTACGTTGCACTCTAAAAAACTGCTCCGCCCCTATTTTAGCCACAACACTAACCCCGGTAACCTCTACAGTACTTTTTTTACATAATAATTATTGTGGTTTTAATTCAAAGTAAAAAAACTTGTCTTTATAAAAACCTTATGTCACAATATTAAATATGAAAGTAATTCAACAATTTATTACACCTAATGGTAATTCAAATGAGGGGTATTTAAAGGACTGATTAAAAATTATAAATAAAATCCCAAAAAAAGTACATCTGTTTTTTATATCATATTGAAATCTCACTGGGATGAAGTGGCAAAAAATGTCACAAAACTAAATCCCATTTGGGAAATTTTTTTATGATCGATTTAGCACCCTAAAAATAAATTCAAAAAGTCCGACTCATAATCTGTATTTTCTTAACCACAACCACAATTTAGGCCGGCTAAAATTAATTTATTATTTAAGACTATCTACTTTTAACCATTGAACTTTCTAACCATTTAACTTTTTAACCCTTTTAAAATGTTGAACCTCCAAACTATTTAGTTATTTTAACACTCTTAAAAACTACTCACCTAAATTGTATTCAACTGATTAAGTTCAACCATGTGAGTCCTTTGTAAAGGTTGAGCTCCAATATTTTTTCTCAACTGGACCCAAAAACCAAAAACCTCATTGGGCATTTTAAAAATCAAATCTCAATCTCATTTTTTGGTTAATTTATACTCATTGTTCATGGAGTTTCTATTAGTGATGATTCTCCATAATTGCGATGTTTTGTCAAAAAAACATAAAAATTCTATTTAGAATAAACTGATACATCAAACCATGGCCAACCACGATAAAATATCTCTATCTCCATATTTGAAAAACCAAATTCTGGCGAAAAGCAACTAAGCCTAACCCAAAAACCCACAAAAACTCCATTTTTTATAATCATTTTTTAAAGTTGCCCCCAGTAAAAAACGATTGTCTAAATCTCGTCTGAAAACTAAGTATAAATTCTGGGGGGACTTGTTCCTACGTCCCACCCTACTTCTCATTACAATGCCATCTCGTGGTGAGCTCCCTTGTACCTCAATGAGGATTAGAACTATAATTTATTTGTATTATAGGTGGCCACATATCGTTTGTCATGAAAAAGCAGAAGAAACATAATCTAAGCAGCATCGGAAGAAGAGCAATCTGAATAGAGAGATCCCATTTAGCCACAAAAATGAGAAATAGCGCCACAAACCTCTGCACTCTACAGTAACCCACCTACAAGCCTCTACCCCGATACGATAGGGAATAAAACTATAAGTGGTTACAAGACAAATCTGTGTTGGGCCGAACTTGCTCTGGGTGATAGAGACCCCCGTGCACACGAAAATGGAAGCTAGGATTCTCCCTTCTGAAATATGATTACTGGTAGTCAGCACCACTATACTAGACAACCGGCCACCGAAGGCAGGATCTCTGGGAGGGGTCTAGGCCCAAAAATCCCTCGCCATGTCCCGGGTTTTAAACAAAGAGAGGTTCAAAGACTTCCCTTGTATCTGCTTTGAAATTGGACCCAGATGTGGGCACACGGAATACATTTTCTCGAAGACAAATCTAGTTAGTTTCAATTCCTAGAAAAAACTGGCTCACCACGTCTTCACCACACATTGACTCAGGTCGTGAAGGAACTATAAGCCGTAATCCCTTCACTTCTATCAATTTAATGCAAAATGTCCCGAACTTTTTAAGCCTGGTTGTGTAGTCCAACAGTACCAAACTGCCGCGCAACAGAAACTCCCCAAGAAAAGATTGACTGAACTGGCCTCTTAAAGCTATGCGTTTTTTTTATAAAGGATAAATAAAAAGATTTGATTTGTACCCAAAACTGTATTGGTAAAACTAACTTTTGTTGTTAAAAAAAAACCTTCTCCAGAAATTTTTGCGGTTTTTGCTCCACGATGGTAACACCATATCAATCATAGGCGTTTTCTAAAATTCAGAAAAATGGGAACAGTTCGTGGACAATTCCCACGATAGTTTAAAGAATTAATAAAAAAGTTGTATTTTTACTGAAAGGGGGTTCAATGGTTGCAAAAGTGTAGAGTCAGCCAGTTTTGGTAAGTTTTGTACACTTTCACTTAATTTTTATATCATAATTTTATATAATTTTCAGTTAACAAGCATCTTACACTAAACTCTCATGATGATTTTTTGAGTATTTGATAAATGTATTTATCTTTATGCATTTGTCACACTTATCTCAAAATTCTCAGGCAGCTTCTTGGACCACAAAATGTAGAATCAGCGGATAAATATTTATATATACAAAAACGAATATTAATGGTGGTCAAAAAATAACTTAAAAGGAAGGATCCATTCTTGATAGGAAATATTACATCATTTAAAAAACATCCTCAGATTCCGGTCAAATAAAAATCGTTCTATTTGAGTCAAAAATCTCAAAATATATTTCTCTACAATTTTTTCGCATCAACACACGTTTTTCAAAAACTGCAAAATCCACAAAACTACATTTATCAATAATTCTGCATTTCAGTGCCTCTCCATTCATTTTATACAATTTTGGAATAGTCTCTATTATTGGAATGAATTTTTGTTTAAAAATCACTGTTGCAACCCTTTGCAAAGCACAAAGCTCTCAGATGCCTCGATTTATTGGACAAGAAAAAATAACTGCACCTAATCAATACAACAGTTCTCAAAACCTCCGCTCTCAACCTCTCAAAATATAAGCATATAGTAAAACCAATTTTCAAACAATTGGAAATTTTCTCAAAACAAATGGTATATAAATTATTGCCGAACCACCACTTAACCTCGGCCAAGAAATTAAACCATAAAACAATTGAGATGTCCGTGGAAACTTTTTGTTTGGGAGCTTGAAAAAGGATTTTAATACATTTTTTGCTATAAATATTTATTATTTATTTTTTATATTTATTTGAATTAATAAAGCGCAATTATTTTTCCAAAATTATCCTTTTCGGTAAAAAATGAAAACTATTCAAAATCATAGAAAAAATAAATTTTTCGGTAAGTCCTTTCATAGTAAATTGAAATTTGGGGGGGGGCTCAATGCCAACCATTATTTTATAACAAAATGATTTCTCCGTTTTTCGTTCTGAAATAAATAAAAAAATTTTCTAATCTCCAAAAAAATGATTTTCTGCACCTTTCATCGTCACTGATGGTCGTCTTATACATAAACAATTTTTATAGCTTCCAAACGAATGCGATAAGTCACAATAGCAATTTGTTTTTTACAAAAATTTATATACCATTGATGATAAGGCTTCCAAAATCAAGTTTGCTGCCATTTTTTTGCTGCAAATTATGGAGCGAATATAATCATCAGTTCAAATAAAAATAAATTTTCTGCCGTAAGAAACAAAAAACCCGAATTATCAACAAGTACTAACTGTTAATTTCTCAATGAAAAGCCCAAGGGCTCAAAAGCAATTCTATTTGTAAAAAGTCGATTAATGATAAAAATACAGTATAAAAAGGTGACATAATTTTTTGTGTTTTTTAATGATTTTTTTTTTTTTGTAATAATTTTATGAATTTTAAAATCAAAAAATTTAATAATAAACATTCAAATTATTTTTCAGTGCAACAGTCGATTTTCGAAAATATGTGAGGTTTATATATATTTATTTGAAAAAAGTTTTATTTCAAATTTTTCATTTTTATATTTATTTCAGTCATTTATTCATTCTAGCAAAGTTTCTCAAAAAAATGAAAATTCTCTGAAAAAAATTTAATTTTTCATTTATTTAATTTCCTATCTTTAAAAAATATGGCCAAATAAATACTAGTGTAATTTTGGTATTTCCTGTTGAACGAGCTCACGGTAATTTATAATTATAGTTCACTCATGAAGCTCACAGCGCGGCAGGATTCTTTTTTCTGAAAAAACAATTTTGCCCGTTCACAGTACACTGGCACGTTCTCAAGAGCCTGTGTGATGGACAAGGATACCCACTGTGGATAGCCTAGTCTGTCTATTAAAGGGTTTTAAACAAAATCGCTGTGAAGAAAAAAACTCGGTTTTTCTGTGCCATAAAACTTGACGGGAAATATTTTGCAATTCAAAAAAAGTCTCATTTCTCTCCGTAATCCTAGTTTTCTCCTTTGTACCTCAAAAGACCCAATGTTAAACACGACACTGGGCACTATTCAACGAAAACTACTGTAGTTTGCGTACAGCTAAACATTTTCAGCCGCGATTTCAAAACAGTGTAAAGTGTGAGGGGCGGTGTTTGTGGTGAAATACCAGAATACGGTTGTTATAAACAAAATAAATGAATTTTACAAAGAAGTGGAATGTCCGGTAACTTTTCATGAAACAGCCACTGTACCACATGTATAAGAAACTGTTTAAATATTTATGTAATATAATATTCATCAATTGCACATAAATTCATAAAAAGAATATTCTCAATCAAAAATCTGGCAACAGGAATTATGTGGACATGGCGGGGAAGATTCCAATATTGTTCTTTCTCATTTAATGATTTGGGCTCATATTTTTAAAAATATAAAAATAAATTTAAGATAAAAATCAAATTTTATCATATAGTAAAAGTCTCCATTTTGTCCATATAGTACAATTCATTGGTTCTATTATCTACCGTGCATGATAAATATTTGTGAATTTATATTCACTATTCTGCATGCAAAATTTTATTGTTTTTGCCATATTTGAGCACAAACAGGTACTAAATTCAACAATAAGAAAGTATTATTTGTATTGAAATTGTCAAGAAGAATAAGAAAAATGTCCAACTGCAATTGTTCTATATATATATATATATATATAAATATATATATATATATATATATATATATATATATATATATATATGTTACATTATATGTGTGGATTTTTCATGTAGAAACAAAAATCACGGATGAAAATCCAATAATACAGTCGCATTATTCAAATTATTCAAATATTTCATGTTTTCTCCTAAAATGTAAAAATAATTTATATGCTCACACTGTAACAAAAAGTCTAAAGGCAAACCTAACATTGCTGCTCATTTTTTCGTCGAAAAATCCCATGCACTGAACCTATCATGAGCGTTGATGAAAAAATCAGCCAATTAGATTTGGTTTTCACGGCAGTATCTGTTTATATATCTACTTTTGGGACTTTGTCAGCGTTCTTCCGTCAGTGTTATGGCGCAATCGGGTGAAAACCGTGGTCATGTTTGACAGAGGTGTTTCAGAAATCAATTTTTCTCTACCGAATTTTGAAATAATTTTTGAAAATAGTTTAATTTGATTTTTAATAATATATTTTTAATTTTTTTACTTTTTCTAATTCGAATTATTATATATCCACAACAAAAAAGTTTGTAAAAATTTTGCTCGTTGGGATATTTTGAAATTATTCTGAATAGTCAATACTGCAAATTTTTTATTTAAGTAAAAAGGTAATTATTTTTTTGCTCTGTATTGCAATTTCTCTCTACCGAACGCTTTACAGTGAAAACTGTCAGGAAAAACCAACATTTAATTCTAGTCTGCACAGACGCATTGAGTTTTCCAAAAATTGCCTGTTGTCGTGCGAACGAAAAATTTTGTCTCCATGAAAAATAATGTGGCACATAGCTAAATTAGTCATGTCAGCAAACTAGAGTGTAGCCATGTTTGGTTTGCGTTTAGAAATAGTTTGACAACATCTCTATGTGGAAAGAAGAATGATCGCAGACTTTACGTTCGGATTTGTTTGCAAATTGAAAAAAATTGTGAACGGCAAAACTCATAAATGAAATTTTCTTACATAAAATTACCGCGTCGATTAATTTGAATTTATTATTTTAACATATTTTTATGATTTGAACATTTGAAAAAATTTATACGTCTACATATAACAAAAAACATTCTCGTTTGATAAAATGCCAAAAAAAAATCTTATTAAAGTAATTTCACGTTCGCATTTTTTTTTGTTTGCAAAATTCACAGTACTCTACGATAAAGTATCATGTAACTATTGTATACCACCAAATGTCTGAGTAATTTTTTTACACGATGGAAACATTCACACTGCAATAATCTACGTGCAATTAGAACAATCGTTTAAAGGAGCACTGTCACAAATCAAATTCCTATAACGCCCGAACCGGACTGCTCCTTTAATACCAAACCTACCTAACTCAACTTTGGTATTTAGAGTGACTCCATGACAAGGCTACTACATTTTTAAATTTCAGCTGAATCGGTTCAGTATCAAAGGAGCAGTCCGGTTCGGGCGTTAAACGAATTTGATTTGTGACAGTGCTCCTTTAAGACACAGTTGGACATTCTCTACTCTTCATATTCATGATATCGTTAACAGTGAAAATGTGGTTTAATATGTAAAATTTTCATTTTAGACACGTCACGATAACATAAATTTTTGGACTTTTGCTTAGACTTAGGTATAGGTATCAGAGAGTTCACACTTTCGTTTTAAGTTTTTCGAAAATTAGTTCCAAGTTCCATTTAGGCACCGTCGGCTCAACGACGCTAAATCCTTCATATTTATGGATTTGAGTGGATTGTGTTTAATATTTCTCTATTTTCACTCTGACATAATAAAACCGAATAAAGTAACGTAAAATTACAGTGTAATTATTGTGTTAAAATTAAATAATTTAACCAGTGAATGTTGTGTAGTCTCCAAGCGTGAGGTGTTTGAAGTAATGTAAACAAATTTCCAATTCGAAGTGTCTGACCGGGGAACTGAAACGCTTGATTCTCGACAATAATTTCTGTTTTTTGATTTATCAAAAGCTTTTCATCAAGAATTGAAGCTTTTAGCAGCGTATACGCAGTCGCATTTTTTTTAATTGCCAAAATATTTGAAAAGTTTTTACAATATATATATTAACGCTAATTTTGTTATTTTATATTTAAAAAAATTAAGATTCTATTTCAAATTTCTCCTTAAAACTTAACTGTATTTTATTATATACAAATATTAAAGATGAATTCTATTAAGGTGAAATTGTGGAGGTGTTAAAAATAACTATTCGTTCTTTGAAAAAATGTCACTTGCGGGGAAACATAAATGACGTAATTTAAAAATTATTTGTTACATTACCACTGGGGACTACTGTAATTATTTTTTTTTTATTGACATGCGCGTATATTTTTATGTTTTCTTGAAGAAGAGCGGTACGCCCTTAATTTCAGCTTGAAAAAAATTCAACTTTAGTGTAAGATTTTTTTAAGATCGACTTTTTCAAATTAAATAGAAAAAAATGGTGCTTGGAGCTAGTTTGCAATCAGCAAGGTTAGAAAGGTCCAAATGAAGGTTTAGAAAAAGGGTGGGGAGAGCGAATGCTTTAAGAACAACTTTTTTAAATTGATTCGAAAAAGGGCTTGGAGGTCGTTTGAACCTTGCTAAGCTTGTTGATTGCAAGCCAGCTCCAAGCGCCATTTTTTTCTATTTAATTTGAAAAAGTCGATCTTAAAAAAAATCTTACACTAAAGTTGAATTTTTTTCAGGCTGAAATTAAGGGCGTACCGCTCTCCGTCAAGAAAAAATAAAAATATACGCGCATGTCAATAAAAAAAAATAATTACAGTAGTCAGTGGTAATGTAACAAATAATTTTTAAATTGCGTCATTTATGTTTCCCCGCAAGTGACATTTTTTCAAAGAACGCGTAGTTACTTTAACACCTCCACAATTTCAGCTTGATAGAATTCATCTTTAATATTTGTATATAATAAAATACAGTTAAGTTTTAAGGAGAAATTTGAAATAAATCTTAATTTTTTAAATATAAAATAACAAAATTAGCGTTAATATATATATTGTAAAAACTTTTCAAATATTTTGGCAATTAAAAAATGCGACTGCGTATACGCTGCTAAAAGCTTCGATACTTGATGAAAAGCTTTTGATAAATCAAAAACAGAAATTATTGTCGAGAATCAAGCGTTTCAGTTCCCCGGTCAGACACTTCGAATTGGAAATTTGTTTACATTACTTCAAACACCTCTCGCTTGGAGACTACACAACATTCACTGGTTAAATTATTTAATTTTAACACAATAATTACACTGTAATTTTACGTTACTTTATTCGGTTTTATTATGTCAGAGTGAAAATAGAGAAATATTAAACACAATCCACTCAAATCCATAAATATGAAGGATTTAGCGTCGTTGAGCCGACGGTGCCTAAATGGAACTTGGAACTAAATTTGGAGAACTTAAAACGAAAGTGTGAACTCTCTGATACCTATACCTAAGTCTAAGCAAAAGTCCAAAATTTATGTTATCGTGACGTGTCTAAAATGAAAATTTTACATATTAAACCACATTTTCACTGTTAACGATATCATGAATATGAAGAGTAGAGAATGTCCAACTGTGTCTTAAAGGAGCACTGTCACAAATCAAATTCCTATAACGCCCGAACCGGACTGCTCCTTTAATACTGAACCGATTCAGCTGAAATTTAAAAATGTAGTAGCCTTGTAGTGGAGCACTCTAAATACCAAAGTTGAGTTAGGTAGGTTTGGTATTAAAGGAGCAGTCCGGTTCGGGCGTTATAGGAATTTGATTTGTGACAGTGCTCCTTTAAACGATTGTTCTAATTGCACGTAGATTATTGCAGTGTGAATGTTTCATCATGTAAAAAAATTACTAGGACATTTGGAAAATACATAGAATCTACAGTTTGTGAAATAATTTACATGATACTTTTTATCCGTAATATTGTTGACTATTGTAAATTTTGCAAACAAAAAATGCGAACGTGAAATTCTTTAATAAGATTTTTTTCACGTATATTTTGTCGAACAATGTTTTTTGTTAAATATGACGTATAAATTTTTCAAATGTTAAAACATAAAATATTTAAAATAATTCAAATTAATCGACAGTATTATGTAAGAAAATTTCATTTATGAGTTTTGCGTTCACAATTTTTTCATTTGCAAACAAAAAACTGCGAACGTAAAGTCTTAGATGATTCTTCTTTCCACGTAATGTTGTCAAATATTCTAAACGCAAACCAAACATAGCTACTCTAGTTTGCTCACGAGACTAATTTAGACAGGCCTACATGTGCCACATTATTTTCATGGAGACAAAATTTTTCGTTCGCACGACAACAGCAATTTTTGAAAACTCAATGCGTCTGTGCAAACTAAAATTTAAATGTTAAGATTTTTCCTGACAGTTTTCACTGTAAAGCGTTCAGTAGAAACAAATTGCAATACAGAGCAAAAAATAATTACCTTTTTACTTAGATAAAAATTGCAGTATTGAGTATTAGGATAATTTAGAATATCCAAACGACAAAAATTTTACAAATGTTTTTGTTGTAGATATATCTGATTCAAATTAAAAAAATTAAAAAATTAAAAATATATTATTAAAATCAAATTAAACTATTTCAAAAATTATTTCATTGGGAATTGACCTCTGAAACACCTCTGTCAAACATGACCACGTTTTCACCGATTGCGCCATAACACTGACGGAGGAACACTGACAAAGTCCAAAAGTAGATATATAAACAGATACTCCGTGAAAATCGAATCTAATTGGCTGATAAAGTTTCGTCAAACGCTCGTGGATTGGTTACATCATGGGGACTTTTTTTAATTCAACGAAAAAATAGAGCAGCAATGTTAGGTTTGCCTTTAGACTTTTTGTTACATCTGACATATAAATTATTTTACATTTTAAAACATGAAATATTTTGAATAATTTGAATAATGCGACTGTATTATGTAGAAGAATTTCATCTAGAAATTTTGCGTCCACAATTTTTTATTTCTACATGATGAAAAATCCACACGTATATTGCTTAACATATCTATCTATCTATCTATCTATCTATCTATATATATATATATATATAATATATAGAACAATTGTTTAATACGCAGTTGAACATTTTCTATTCTTATGCATTCTTGACGATTTCAATACAAATAAGGTGTTTTTCTTGTGTTGAATTACTGTCTAAGGTTGTGTTTGTGCTGTCAGATGGCAAAAACAATAAAAATTTTGCATGAAAATGGAATCGTTCATCGGGACCTAAAATCACAAAATATTTTTCTACAATACACGGTAGATAATAGAACCAATGAATTGTACTCTGTGGAAGCCAAAATCGGAGACTTTACATTATCTGGTAAAAAAAGTTGATTTTTATCTTAAATTTATTTTTATATTTTTTAAAGACGCATTCCTAAATAAGCCCAATTGGTTAATAGAGGACGAATTTGGGGTGTTGGATCTCCGCCGCCATTGTCCACTAATTTGCTGCCAGATTTTTCGCAATTTAAAATATTGTTTTTTATGAAGTTGTATGCAATTAAATAATATTATGCTTACATTTAAATCTTAAAACAGTTTCTTATACATGTAGTACAGGGGGCTGTTTCATAAAAGTTACGAACATTCACTTTCTTTGTAAAAGTCCATTCTTTGTTTTGTAAGCGACATTATTCTGGTCTTAGCCAGCAAAAATTTTGCCGCCCTCACGTTTTATTGGTCAAAGCGCTTGTTTATTAAAAGATGGCGGCTAAAAAATGTTTAGCTGTACTATATCAAACACGAAGTACAGTCATTTTCGTTGAATCATCCCAGTGTATGTTTAACATTAGGATCTTTAAAGTTACAAAGAAAAAAAACTAAGATTTACAAAAAAGAATGGAGTTTTTAAAAAGAAATGAAATGTTCGTAACTTTTATAAAACAGCGCCCAGAATAAACTTTTTTTTATAAATTTTATAAATTTTAAGAATTTTATAAACTTTTTTTCTTCACAGCGATTTCCTTTTTAAAAGTACTTATAGACAGACTAAGCTATGCCGCAGTGGGGTGTCTTGCTCCGTAGCAGCACAGCTCTTAGTATAAAAGTATCACATGTACTGTGGGACCCAGAGCAAAACTGTTTCAGAAAAAAGATATCACACTGTAAGCTTCATAGGTGAACTATGCATTGTAAAATTACATAAGCAATTTTCAGACGGAAATACCAAAATCTTACACTCATTTGTTATTGGCATATTTTAATCAAAAATTAAATAAATGAAAACTAAATTTTTTTGCAAGAAAATTTTCATTTTTTTAAAAAACTTTTTTTGCTAAAATGAATAAATCAACTGAAAATAAATAAAAATGAAAAAATACAAATGAAAATTTTTTTTGCAAATAAAATTTTTTGCTCTATAGACCTTTAACAAATACTAGTAAGCTGTATTTTTTCAAAAAAAGTCGACTATTCACTGGTAAAAATAGTTAAATCTTTGCTATAATTTTTAGGTTTAAATTCATAAAATTATTACATAATTCAAAAAAAAAAATCATTTAAAATGTTTACAAAAAAATTATGCTCACCTTTTTATCTGTATTTTTATCATTAATCAACTTTACAAAATAAATTCTTTTTTAAACCCTTGACTGCAATTAAATTAACGTTGTGTTTGTTAATAATTCAGGTTTTTTGTTCTTACGGCAGAAAATTTATTTTTATTTGAACTAAATTTTATATAATTTGTGTTTAATTTCCATAATTTGCACAAAGAAATGGCGGCAAACTTAATTTTGGAAGCTTTATCGTCAATGGTCTGTAAAATTTTTGTAAAAAACAATCTCATTGTGACTTCTGGCATTCGTTTAAAACTATAAAAATTATTGTTTATGTATGACGACATCATAAACAATGAAAGGTGCAGAAAACTGGTTTTTAGAAAGTTAAAAATTTTATTTTGTTAAAACAAACAAAAAAGTCATTTTGTTATAATGTTAGCACTAACCTTTGCAAAATCCAAATTTCTATGAAAGACTTCTGGAAAATTTATTTTTATATAATTTTGAATAAAAAAGCTTTTACATTTTTTACCAAAAAGATAATTTGGAAATAATTAGCTTTGCTAACTTCTTAGACGCCATAATAAATCCTAATAAAAATAAAATAATATGGTATTTATCACAAAAATGTATTAAAATCCTTTAAAAAGCTCCCAAACAAAAAGTTATAAACATCTGATTGTTTTATAGTTTAATTTCTTAAACATTTGGCCAAGGTTATTGGTAATTTTTAGCAATAATTTTATATACCATTTGTTTTGAGAAATTTCCAATTGTTTGGAAAATTGGTTTACTATATGCTTACTGTTTAAAAAAGGTAACAAAAGTTTAAGAGAAAACTATTGTCTAATTTCATCCACTTATTTTTCTTGTAAAATAATGGAGCAGTTTGTGAGAGCTTTGTGTCTGTATTTTGCAAAGGTTCCAACATAATTTTAAAACAAAAATTTCATTCAATAATAGAGCTGTTGGAAACTGTATATGAATGGAGAGGGCACTGAAAGATAAAATTATTGATCAATGTCATTTCTCTGGATTTTGCCAGTTTAAAACACTGTGTTAAATCAAAATTCCTAAAGCTAGAAAAATATCATATTTTGAGTTTTTAAACTAAATAAAACAATTTTTATTTAGCCGGAATCTAAAAGATGTTTTTTTAAATGATGTAACTGTTTCCTCTAAAAAAATCAATTCCCTTTCCTTTTAAGTTCTTTTTTTGACCGCGTTAAGTATTCGTTTTGTTACTTGTTTATTGATGTTCATCGCTTGATTGTCTGATTTGTGGTCCAAGGAGCTGCCTGAGAATTTTTGAGAGTAGTGTAACAAATGTCAGCATAAAGATAGCAGTAAATACAGTTATAAATACTAAAAAATCATAAGTGGGCTTATCTAAGCACTGCTTGTTGACTGAAGACTGGTGTGAATTTGTGGATATAAAAAATTTAAGTGAAAGTGTACAAACTTACCAAAACTGGCTGACTCTACGCTTTTACATGCAACCATTGAACCTTTAGTAAAAATACAACTTTTTTATTAATTCTTTAAACCTGTGCGTGGGGAAGTACAATTTGCTCCACAAAACTGTTCATTTCTGATAAAAACACCTACCTGATTGAGTATTGTTCATCGTCAAGCAAAAACATAAATTTACTGAAGAAGGTTTAACAACAAAGGCCTAACCTGCCAATACATTTAAGATTACTACAAAATCAAATCTTTTTTATTTATCCTTTATAAAAAACGCATCATTTGACTTTAAGGGCCAGTTCAGTCAATCTTTTCTTCAAGTTTCTGTTAGCGGCACCACTTGGTACTGGTTTACTGTTGAACCAATTGTAACCAGCTTAAGAAAGTTTCAGAACTTGTTCCAACCATTTCATTAAATTGATGATAAAAGCGCGGGTTACGGCTTTGTGATTTTCCTTCACAACCTAAGTCAATGTGTCATAAACATAGTAAGCCAGTCTTTCTAAATTTGAAACTAACTAAATTTGTCTTCAAAATGTATTCCGCTATGTCCACATCTGCGGTCCAAATTTCAAAGCCCAATGCCACAAGGGGAACATCTTTGAACCTGTCTTACCTTTAAAAACTGGGACGTGACGAGGATTTTTAGGCCTAAAGCCTGCAGAGATAGTGCCTTCAGTCACCCGGTTGTGCCACTCACTCGTGGTGCTGACTCAGGCTACCATCATCCTTCAAAGAATGTTCACTTCCATTTTCCTAGCGGTCTCTGTTTAGCCAAGCAAGTTCAGCCGTCTGGCAAGCGAGTCTTTCCCTTGCTCTTGTAACCGCTTATATTTTCTCCCTATGCTATGGGTAAAAGCTGTGGGTAGAGGCTCTTCAAGCCAAAATCTAAGAAGTTTACTGGCGCTATTCTCATTTTGTCAGCTAAATGGGAGTCTGGTCTACTCTATTCATCTCTTCTTCCAATGCTGCTTAAATTTTGTGTTTCTTTCTGCTTTTTTCATGACGAAAATTTTGGGTATGTCGCCACCTATCGTCAATGATATGTTATTTAATTGTTCAATTTGTGGTCCAAGGAGCTGGCCCGCACCTATAGAAAATAGCATTGTAATGAAAGTCAGCTCAAACGTAGGAACAACTACAAAATTTATACTTTAAGACTTCAACAAGATTTAGACAATCGTTTTTTACTGGGGGTGCAAAACTTAAAAAATAAAATTCTAAAAAATGGAGTTTTTGTAGGTTTTTCGGCTTAAGCTTATACTTCGCAAAATTTGTTTAGATATGGAGATAGAGATATGCTTATCCATGTTAGCATGGTTTAATGTATCAGTTTATTCTAAATAAATTTTGTGTTTTTTTGACGAAACATCGCAATTATAGGAAATCATCACTAAAATAGAACTTCCATGAACAATGGTGTCAAATTAACCAAAATAAAATTGAGATTTGATTTTAAAATGCCAATGATTTTATGGTTTTTAGGTCCGCCATTTGCAAAAAATATGAAGCTTAAACCTTTACCAGAAGGACTTCACATGGTTAAACAAGTGGGTTGGAACTATGAAACAGATGTTTCAAATTTAGGTGAGATATTTTTAAGTGTTAAAATAACTAAATGGTTAAAAGGTTAAAAGTGTTAAAAGGTTAAAAAGTTAAATGGTTAAAAGGTTAAATGGTTAAAAGTGAGATGGTTAGTCTTAAAATGAGTAGACTTAATTTTAGCCAGCCTTAATTGTGGTTGTGGCTTAAAAATGCGGTATAGAGTCAAACTTTTTGGATTTATTTTTAGGGTCTAAGAAAAATGATCATAAAAAAATTTCCCAAATGGGATTATTTTATGACATTTTTTACTTAAGAAATCCCCAAGTAAATTTTGATATAAAAAATATAAAAAACAGATGTACTTTTTTTCAACTTTTATTTATAATTTTTAATCAAGTACTTTTAAAATACCTCATTCAAATTACCATTCAGGCATCAAAAATGGTGTTGAATTACTTTCATATTTGATATTGTGACATAAGGTTTTTATAAAGACAAGTTTACTTTTAAAAACTAAACCACCAATATTGTATGTGTCGGTTTATTCCTGTAAAGGTTTACCGGGTTAATTGTTCTGGCTAGAATGCGGGAGCAGTTTTTTAAACTAGACGTTGAAGTCAGAGTCAGCTGGAACAAGAACATACAATTCAGTCAATGGTTTACTAAGTACGCTATGGTTGAATTATATCTGGCTGACGCTGAAAATTAGAATGCAGACATGAGGGGACCAATTAAAATTGTGCGGTAATGACGTTTTTTTTTAAAACAAATAAGAACGCAGAATATTTTTTAATTCCACCTTTTCACAAAATATACTAGAATTAACCATCTTTAGCCCTTTAAAAATTTGCATTTGGGTTTTAAATTAAGTAAATTGATAAATAATTATTAAAATACAGGTTTTGATCTTTATTATTAAACCAATTTCGTTAAAAATTTTGAATGGTTTTGTTGTTAAATAGTCGATTCAATACTGTAATTTTCGCGGTCAGCTAGATTTTATTTGCCTTGATAATTTGACAAGTTTTGAGCAATTTTAA
Organism: Microlaimidae sp. YZB2_3; assembly: GCA_030248175.1. Classification (NCBI taxonomy): domain Eukaryota; kingdom Metazoa; phylum Nematoda; class Chromadorea; order Desmodorida; family Microlaimidae; species Microlaimidae sp. YZB2_3. Next base: position 10,279 of record JASAMX010000818.1, on the reverse strand, counting down.
GGGAAAATATAGTTTTCCAAAGAGTAAAGCTAACCTAACTATGAAGAGCGATTGCTTTGACATTTAAAAACATTGCTATTGGTAAAACTTTAAAACTTATTCAACTCAAATTTTTGTGAAACTGGTAGGTGGAAGCTGTGTACTGCGCTTCCTCTCTGGTGTACAAGCCTCATTTGTTTGGAGCACCACGTCACAAATCGCCCCTAGGTATATTCGTTCATAAAAAACGTATTCTATTAGAAGCAAAACAAAAAATACTAAAATAAAAATTATGTAAAATCACGCAATTTAATCAATTTTGTTTTTCTATTTGTATGGTCATTATTGTAGCGTCTCACCAACTAACAAACTTGCAAACCTACAAAATACAGTATTGGTACTGATAAACGTAAATCCAAAAAATACTGGCAAACTCAAATACAAAAGCAAGTATATTAGTGCATGATTAGAAAGAATTACAACCAGATAGTAACCTTTTGAATAAAGGTTTTCTGCTTCTTCTAGTTTTGTGCATAAAAGCTCTAAGATAGGTTACCGAACGTACAGCACTATATTAATGTTTTTTAATGTATATAGTCAACACGCAAGATTAGTTAAACTTGCGAAAACTTAAAATGCCAGTTAAAACAAAAAAATTAAATAAGCAAACAAAAAGTAACAAGAAATGTGTGTAATAAAAAGTTTCATGAAAATAATAACTATAAAAATCATCAAGTATCAGAATAACGCAAAGCTATTTTTGTAACAAAGAAAGTTACTCTGAGAATTTTTTCAACGCTTTGTGGGTCCGGAAGGTACAATTTTGTTTAATTTGTCTGATCCTTCGTTTTAGGTGCGTCTAACGTCAAAAATCAAAAAGGCAAATTATTCAATGATGACATTAAAACACTACGTGGATACTGTTCTGTATTTTAACATTGATTGAGCTTGTTGCTTTCGCTAAGTATTTTTGCTGTTTGACCCCTTCATATTATTAATATTCACGTTCTTTTAAGAGATATTAACGCTGGTTATGAAGACCTACATAACAGTTATGGGTTTTACACGCTAGTCGAGATCCATTGTTCTAAAAGGCCGTTATCCTATAGTAACCAAAGAATTTGCCACATTGTTGTCTAAATAGTTCCTTTACATGCCGCCGCGTGCGGATTGCTTTAATTCTAACCTGCTGTTAGATAAATGAAAAAAATGTTAGATTGTTTATTTTATAATGATGGCAAAATATATGAGTTTTGTTTCTAACAATAAAAATTTTTTTATCGCAGGTTTATACGTATCGTACTTACCTGTTACATGTCACATTATATTTATTATAAGTTCTTTTGCAAGATTAATTTTTTTTGACACAGGAACTGTTGAATTAACGTAACTGTGTAAAGACATTAAATAAAAAAATGTAAAAGATTTTTTATTAAAAGAATTTTTAGGTGAAATATTTGAACAAATGGCCCCTTTTTTGGATCCTCCGTGTTTTGAATTTGAGACATTTATTGCAACAATGATGGATATAAGAAAACATTACAGACCAAATATTACTCAAGTTTTTCAAACGGTTTATGGGTATTTACTAGAGGCAACTGACACTACCTGTTGCTTAATGCCACAAAAATAAAATAATTTATATGAAATCTTAATAAATGTGTTAGTTTTACTATGCTGTGAGCTCATTGGTCTTATGTTTTTGGTTAATCTCTTAGTCTCATATAGTTACATACATCGTCAAAAGCAATTTTAATTAAAACATGAATAAACCAAAACTAGGAAAAACATGATGCGTCAGAAATTAAATTAAAAAGCATTTTTGAACATTTTAAGTACAATAAAAAAACTAAAATCGAATGCCATCAGGAAGCGTCAATTCAAAAAACAATTTTTTTACAAAACCCTCTCAAAATTATATTTCGAAACAACTTAGCACGTTCCAAAATGGCACCAAATTGTGGATAGTATTTTACAACTACTAATTTTAATTAATTTCAGTCTATAAATAAACAGTTTCTAATTTTTATTAATCTTCATAGAGTCCATTTTTAATTATTTGGAATGGGTAACATATAACTCAGAATAAAAACAACCTGTTAAATTGTAAAGTAATTTCTGTTGTTTTAACTTGAATTTGTACTGATTATTTTAAATTATGCGGGTTTTTACTGAAATAATCGTAATTTTTTGTTGTTTATTGCAGCTTTTATAATTGTTTGAAATAAAAAAATAAAAAATAAACTGAACATTATTACAAAAACAAAATGCTAAAACTGAAGCCTTTCAGACTGAAATTAAGGGCGTAGTCGCTTTCCGTCCGAAAAAAAATAAAGAATAAAAACGCAAGCTAAAAAAAATAAAAAAATAGGTTGTCAGTGGTAATGTAACCCAAAATAATTAAATTTCAAGGTACAGGGTCTTTAGAGCCACAAGCAGGGAACTTGGAGCCACGAGCAATGGGAACTTAGAGCCTTTAGGAAAAATTGGTTTGGGGTTAGATTTAGGTTTCGCTTAGGCTTAGGTAAATGTTTTAGCGATTTTTACTTTTGGCTCCAAGTTCTCATTTTTAGGCTGCAAGTTCTCCTCTTAGGGCTCCAAGTTCCCTATTCTTGGCTCCAAGTTCCAGCTCCAAGTTCCCAAGGCTCCATCGACCCTAAATCAATTTCAATATATAAATTATTTAAATCATATATATTTCAATATAATAAATTAGTTAAATACCGTGTGTTTTCCTGCACGTAATATTTTGTCAGACAACTAGTACATAATTACATGACCACCCTTACAATTTGACTTTGATAGAATTTTAAAAATAAATGTTTAGTATACTTATCTTTTTAACAAAATAAAAAAAAATTGAAAACAATAACATGTCATTGTTTAAACGCCCTACCCACTGCGCGTCTGAGCAGCGTTACAATCAGAAAAGACGCCTTCAGAAAATGATATCATTCTGAGGGGTGGTATGCTGAAGGTTTAATCCGACTTAAAATTAATCTGAGATTAGCGAATCTCGACACACAGTAAGGGCTGGTTCATACTTATGACAAAACGTCCTTTGGACAAAATCCAAAGGATAATTTTATAAAAGCCAAAACGTCCTTTGGACAAGCCAAAACGTCCTTTGGACTTTTGCCTTTGGATGAAGTATAAACGCTATTTAGAATTTGTCCTTTGGACAAAGTCCAAAGGACAAAATCCAAAAGAAAAAGTCCAAAGGACAAAAGTATGAATACGTTGTCCTTTGGATTTTGTCCTTTGGACTTTTTTCTTTGAACTTTTCCCCTTGGACTTTTCCCTTTGGATTTTGTCCTTTTGACAAATTCCAAAAGACAAAGACGTTTTGTCATAAGTATGAACCAGCCCTAAACATATTAACAGTATTGATTAAATCATCTAGGTTAACGAAGTTAATAGACTTAATCTTAGATTAAATCGTCATTAATTGGAGATTAGCAGGAAAAACCCGCAAATTTTTAATCCACCTCTGTGGTTTAAAAATTTGCACAAATTAACAATTTAATCTCAAGTTAGTGACGATTCAATTTGAGATTAGGTTTAATCTCAGATTAAATTCGTTAAACTAGATTATCTAATCAATACTGCTAGTATGTTTACTGTGTGTCGACAATCGCTAATTTCATATTAACTTTAAGTCTGATTAAACCTTCAGCATACCACCCCATGTTAGTAGATATTCATTATTTAACCTTCTATTTGATAACTAGCTATGAAAAATGCTTTATTTAAAAAAATAAAGAAGCAAAAAAGGGCGATTTTGCCCCGGGCATATTCCCCTCCCATATATTTAGACATAAAAGATGTGGATTAGTCTCAAATGGACATTACGTGAACCATAGGAAATTTGCATTTACTTTGAACAGGTGACCATTGAATAAAAATTTCCACCATTAATAATCATTCGTTTAAACGATGAACTAAATACACAGCACTGTTGAATATTTCCATTAGTCTGATGAAACCTTAATTTTAAAAAATACTCACAGCAATCTTTAACAAGCGCTATATCGCCACTTTTTGAAATAAATGGTTTTATTTGTTTGTGTAAGAAACAACTATAAATTCAAAAAAGTGGCGATTTTGCGCTTGCCAAAGATTGCTGTGAGTATTTTTTTAAAATTGAGGTTTCATCCGACTAATGGAAATATGCAACTGTGCTGTGTATTTAGTTCACCGTTTAAACAAATGCTTATCATATGGTGGAAATTTTTATTCAAAGGTCATCTGTTCAAAGGAAATGCAAATTTTCTATAGAGAATCACGACGGTTAATTCAATGTACACAAAGGTCTCGAGAAGATTTAAAAATAATTTGTATATGACGTTCGTTAACAAAAAAAAACACGGTCATAATACAACGAAAACAACATAAACATAAAATAATTTTTCAAAAAAACAGCTGGTTTTGCATAATTGTTTCTTCCTTAATTTTTCTGATCGTATACAAATTATTTTCAAATCTTCTCGAGACCTTTGTGTACATTGAATTAACTGTCGTGATTCTTCATGGTTCAAGTAATGTCCATCTGAGACTAGTCCACATCTTTTAAGTCTAAACATATGCCCGGAGGGAATATGCCCAGGGCAAAATTGCCCCTTTTTGCTTCTTTATTTTTTTAAATAAAGCCTTTTTCGTAGCTAGTTTACCACTTTTATGATGTTAAACATAAATGAACCAAAACTGTTTTATGTTGTCAATTCTTTGCAATTGAGTTGTGTCTAGTTCCTTGAATTAACAAATAGAAATCCTTTTTCAACAAATCACAATAATCGTATTAAAAAATATTAGCGTTTTAAAGTTTTTGATCATTAATACAAAAATCCATTAAAACAGATTTCGCAACCATTTGAAACAATTAAATATTGGCAATTAATTAGTGACACGGCAGTGCAGGGTTAAATCGCCCGTGGCGCTCCTGTGCAACTCTGGATTGAAATTATTAATTTAAAAAAAAATTATTTTCTAATTAATTTCTTTACCAGCAAAGAAAAGATTTAAAATGTTTTGTTTTGTTGTTTTCCACGTTTTCCGTTTGATGGAGGAGGCTGGAAACTGGCGCGGCTCTCGTGACCAATTGGAAACGAGCACAGCAAGCATTCTGCTAGTGTTGTGCAGTTTCTATGAGAAGCTGTCCGCTGTCTGCTCTGTACAATCCTTTTTGTTGCCAAAAGGCTGTTTTTGTGCGGTTGGGAGTTTTAATTTGTCTAATTTTTCAATTTTTTATTTTGATCAATAAATTGATAACAAGGACCTAAATGAAAAAGTGGCTCCCAAGAAAGTCGCGTAATTCTTTCTTGTTTCCAATGAGCCCATGTTTATTTTTGTTCAATCAGTAACGAATGAGGAATATCGTTTTTAAGAATGGGACGTTGGAATAATAATAATAATAATAAGAAGAAGAAGAAGAAGAAGAAAAAGAAGAAGGTTCTGAATTTCAAAATTTACCCACGTTCTCTAATTATGGTTGGCGCGGCGCCACGGGGCTAACTCCCCCCGGGGCGCTCCCGCGCCACCCATGATTAAAAATAATGAAAACAGAAAATCGAAATTTTAATATATAATAATATATTAAAATAATATATATAATAATATATATATAATATATAATTTAACATATAACATAACACAAAAATAAAAAAAGACTCAAAAAATTAAAACAGAAATAATATAGAATCACGACGGTTAATTCAATGTACACAAAGGTCTTGAGAATATTTAAATAATTTGTATGTCGTTCAATAACAAAAAAAAACAAAATTTTAATTCACGAAAATAACATAATAACATATTTCTAAAAAAACAACTAGTTGCACATACTTTTTTTCTCATTTTTTCGGTCTTATACAAAATATTTTCAATTTTTCTTGAGACCTTTGTGTACGTTGAATTTACCGTCGTGAGCCTTCATAAACTTATTTGGTAAAAACAAAACTTGTACCACAAAAAATTTAACTAAGGCAAGAGAGTATCGCGAAAGGTAAGATTAAGTATTTCTATATAGGCACCTTGCACTAAAATTAGGTTTATAGACGAAGTATGCAATATACATAAGCGTCACCATAATGGATAATTACCGTATCTCCTACTAATCTTTCGTAGTATGCTGATCAAACGATCGAAAGCGCGCGAAATTTCAGTTGATCCGTCAGATCAACCGATCGGTTAATCTGCATACTACTAAAGATAAGTAGGAGATACGGTAATTATCTATTACGGTGACGCTTATGTATATTGCATACTTCATGTATAAACAGAGTTCCAGTGCAAGGTGCCTATAGATCTTATACGTGGTTTAGGTTACGGTGATATATACTGCGTGACGACTGCTGGTCGCGTAATGACCATGTTCTACGCCATTATCGGTATCCCACTGGTTCTGATGTCGCTGAACGACCTGGGAAAATGGATTTTCAACGCCGTCCACGCCCTCCTCCGCTCCCTGAAGCGGGCTGAGACCTGTTTGGTGGCCCAGTGGTACAAGTGGCGCCCCCGCCAGCCGACCAGTGTCAAAAGCCCCAGCCTTCATTCCGACAACGAGAGCAAAATCGACTACGAACTTATGGAGGTCAAAGTTCAGCCGATTACCCGGACTTCCACGGCCACCTCGGACTCCTTCAAGGGCCACGAACTGGCCAAGAAGGCGTCCAAGGACTCAGCGCTCAAGGACACCCAGTCCCAAGGTGGGGAAAGCGAAGACATTGACGCCGAGGACATTTTTCAAGAGGAGCCGATGCCAAAGATTCCAGTTTCAGTTGCTTTAGTATGTTCCGGTTTAGCGGTGTTAGTAAATTTAATATTATTTTCAAGTGACAAAGACATATTTTAGTAAGAATGAAAATTTTTATTTTATTATTTTTTAAAAATTTATTTCTCCAATTGACTTATTTTGTTCAAATTAGATTGAAAAATCATGAAAATTCATCAGTTTTTTGAGTTCACCATTAAAATCTATCAACCACTTAACTAAATCAATAAATAATCTTTTCCGCATTTCTGTTAGGTCCCCTTCCATTATTGGTTTTCAATATTTTTTGCAAAAAAGTGTTTTGAATTAAAACAATTCTTGTAGTCATCGATTAGTTATTTTCCAGAATAAAAGTGAAACAAAAATCCGCATACAATGTTCATGTTTTTAAAAAATAAAACGTCAATTTAATGAACATAATATCCCAGTAAGGACGGCTCTTGAACCTGCCTCCGGAAGACTGGAGGCAGGTAGGAGGCAGGTTAAACTGTCTCGGAGGCAGCTAGGTGGCAGGGTGAAGGCAGGTAAAAGGCAGGTGTCCCTGCCTCCTATGTTAAAGCATATACAGGTTAGGAGGCATGTAGGAGGCAGCAAAACTGTCTCGGAGGCAGGTAGGAGGCAGATAGGAGGCAGCAAAATTTCCGATGGAGGCAGGTAGGAGGCAGTTAAAAACCATTTTTCCCAATTGAAGCACCCTGTCCTTACCGGGTTATTAGAGTCCTATAGATACGTTTCAGTATTAGCCTATACTGTAATCTTCATAAAAAGATTTTTATGTTTTTAGTTTGTGACATTGGGTTGGATATTTGTCATAGCCGGTTTCTTCCGTATTTGGGAGAAGGAGTGGTCGTATTTCGAGTCCGTCTACTTCTTTTTCATCTCTTTGTCCACCATCGGTCTGGGAGACGTGACTCCGGATCATCCGGAGTACATGGTGATGAACTTCGGTTTCGTGATAATCGGACTCTCTCTGGTCAGCATGCTCATCAATGTGATCCAGATGCGTCTGGAGGATTTGTACTTCCAGCTGCTCATGATGATCCTGGACGAGTACCAGGCCCAGATGTCCTCCGGAAACGATCAGGTCGGCGCTTCCCTGGGCATGATGAAAGCGTGGAAATCCAGCCCCAAAGCCAAAATACTCATGCCTCTACTTAGGTAAAACTTGATTATATAGACACGTCAGAGGCGTTTGCTATCGTTATCGCTGCTTTATATTTATATCGCGTCTGGGGAATATTTCATAAAAATTGCTTGAATTTACAGCTGTAAATTAATAAACGCACATTTTTCTTTTGTATTTTTAATTAAAAAGTATATTAATAAAATTGCATTTAGAATTTAAAAAATTACATATCTGTAAATTCTGTAAATTCCACAGTTACGTACGTATTTTTTAATTAATCAAATAAGAAGAAATTAAATGCGTTTCTTAATTTACAATTACAAAAATCTTTATGAAATAGGCCCCTGACGTCTAAGTTTAAAGGCTGGTTTATAATTCGTCCAAAGTGTCGAAAGGACAAAATCCAAAAAAAAATTTTTTAAACCTATTCATATTTTATCAAAAGGACAAGTTTAAGAATTTTTGGACAAACCAAGTCGTTTGGACATTCAAAAGATGTCTTTGGACAATCCAAAAAATGTACTTTGGACAATTTGGCAGGGTTGTTCTTTGGACAAAGTATAAACCCTGATTTAAGGGGTCCGGCACAAAAGAGTCCCGGCACAAAAGAGTCTTGAAAAAAATCGCAGCTGGCACAAAAGAGTCCTGGCACAAAAGAGTCCCGGCACAAAAGAGTCCTGGAGAAAATACGTTTATGCGCCCAAGCGCAGCGAGCGCTGAGGTCGGCACCAAGAGTCCTGGCATAAAATCAATTTTTTACAGGTGACACGCAAATACGTACATTTAAAATAGAAACAACAACAGATAAAAAAATATAAGCAAACGCTAAAAAAATAAGAAATTTATGATACTGGCGAAAGTCGTATCTTGATTCCTAACCATCACTCTAACTTGATGATCTTTTCCTGAGTATATCTGCCTCTTAAAATTTAACTACCTTCTACCTGCTTTTAGAAAAATTAAAGCTGCTGACAAAGAAGTTTTATCTGACTTGAAAGTGTTTTTTTCTGTCTCCTAAAGCATTTGAGGTTGTTTTTTGGGGTAGGTTTACTTGCCTCCTCCCAGGTGTTTCTAAGCATGCCTCCGATGCAGTTTTACAACTTGTTATTTTTCTCAAGCCCGCTAATGAAAGGATTGAAAACCGTAATTATTGGAATAAACATTTGTTTTCCCAAAACAAATAGCAACTTAAAAAAAAGAATTTTCAGCTAAATTTTTTTTAAAATTTACTGTTTGTTGGTATTCTGATACAAAGAGTCACAATCAGTATAAAATCAACGTGACTCTGACTCATTTTGTTTAGATTATTTGTGTGTTAAAATATAAAAGAGTCACAGTTACGAGTATTTTACGACGCTTTTGACTGACTCATGGTGTCAGAGTAATGACATGTTTATATAGGTCATAAACTGGAAGACAACTGATGTGTGAACATTGTATGTCAGCTGTGAAAAATTGATTTTATGCCAGGACTCTTTTATGCCGACCTCAGCGCTCGCAGCGCTTGGGCGCATGAACGCATTTTCTCCAGGACTCTTTTGTGCCGGGACTCTTTTGTGCCAGGACTCTTTTGTGCTAGCTGCGATTTTTTTCAGGACTCTTTTGTGCCGGGACTCTTTTGAAGGTGAGCCTGATTTAAGTACTATCCAAAGCTCCAAAGAACAGTTCAAAGTGTTCGTCTAACACGCAAGTTTAAATATTCAAATTTTGTGTGTTTTTTTTGTACAAAAGAAGACACCTTTAGCTTGTGCAAAAGTCAACTTTGGCTTGTCCAAAGGACAACTTTGGCTTCTCCAAAGAGCAAGTTTGGCTTGTCAAAAAGACAATTTTGACTTATTCAAAGGACAACATTGATTTTTTCAAAAGGTAACATTAACTTGTCCCAAGGACACATTTGGTTGTCCAAAAGGCAGCTTTGGATTGTCCAAAGGAAAATTTTGGTTTCTTCAAAATTGTCCTTTTTGGACTTTTAACTTTAGACTTCGTATCCTGTGGACGTTGTTCATTGGACAAATTATGAACGAGGCTTAAAAAAACTGTTCTTTGGACGTTGTCCTTCTGGACTAAGTATGAACCAGGCTTAAAAGAGCCATGGGCTGCCGCTAGGCACGTCAGTTTCACATTGAGCTGCACTGGGCATTTTTCCTCCGCGTATCAGACGCGTTTTTTTTTGTCTCGCAAATTGCAAAAAAGTTAAAATAGCTTGAAACTTCGTGAGTTTCTTCCAAAATATAAAAAAATCTATTATTATTTTTTTTCTCCTCGTGAACCTTTGTCGCTTATTATCTGAAAAAATTACTGGCATTGGTATCTTTTTTTTTATTATTTTTCTTCTGTCAATCTAAAAATATGATATTTTATTTTTTATACTAATTTTGACAAAATATTGTATAAACATTGCCTCT
>JASAMX010000814.1:0-43558 GCA_030248175.1 Microlaimidae sp. YZB2_3 | reverse complement strand
AGGACCTTTAAAATTTTAGGGGGGTGTCAGCTATAACCGTTATTTTTGATGGGTTATAACCCCCAATCCCCCTGCCATAGGTGGGCAGGGGGTTATACCCCCAAAAAATCCCAATTGTAGACAACACCAACCTTAAAGATTGGGGGTACGCTGGACAGCTGTACGCGTCACGCGCTTTTTTGTATTAAAGCATTAGAAAATGTTTTTTTTTCTAATAAACCGAAATAAATCGCATATAAAAAAGCGGGAACGGGACACGAGGGTACTGGACACGAGGGTACTGGGCTTATAAAAATTGCGTTCACCACAACCTAGCAGCAAAATCGATTTATTATGCAAGAGGGACACGAGGGTACTGGACACAAGGGTACTGACGAGCAAAAAACATAACCTTCCCGCATAAAACGGAATAAATATATTGCATAACAATAGTTTATTATATTTAAATATCATTTAGTTGTTTGACTGACTTATAAAAGAGGATTATAAAAATAAAATTATTGAGAAGACATAAAACAAAAGTAATAATTTCATAACATTAAAACATTTTTGTGTAATTTGGTAACATTTTCGTGAATTTTTTTATATAATAAGTAGCTTTAAAAATTTTGAGAATCTATGTGACGACTTGAAAGATAATAAGCATTAAGGTTGCTGTTATGCGTTGATTGTGCTGTCAAAACATTTTTGTGGTTATTTTTCGTGGTGTGTTGAAAAAAAATCAATTCTTAAAAATGCCTTAACGGAAAAAGTAACTGCACAAATAATTGCAAATAAAACCTTTTAGTAAAATATTTTCCGAAAAACAATTGCTTTGTTAAATTGGAAAAACGAAAAAGTGCCGAAATTAAATGTACTACCCTATTAAAGAAATTTCATTTACTCATTTGGTGCCTCTTTCACATTCAATTTGCGTCATTGAATTTTGGATTAATAAAAATTGAATGTTATCTTGCAACAAGCCTTACAAAAAAATAAACAGAAACAAGCTATTAAAATATGGTTATTAAATTTCTGGTCAATTGGAATTCTTAATTTCAATAAATTTTATATAACTAAAGATAGATTCTATATATCAGGGTAAAATAGGTAGGTGGCAAAGCAACCACTGGAGTTTCGTGAAAATATCACATGGAAAGAAACGCCTGACGCAACTTAATAATAATTGGTTACATCATCTCCCACAGCTTTTTTTATTCTGGAGTGTTCATTCTTTTTTTATTCCTGGCAGGGAGTGGTTGCACCCTTAATTTTAGCCTAAAGGATTTTAACTTAAGAAGTTTTACCACTATTCTATTCTTCTGTAACATTTTTTGTAATCTGTTTTGAAATCAATAATAATTGTAGTCCAGTGCAGAAGTAGATTATATTGTAAGCTTAATAAGCTGTATATGGCTCATTTAAAGGGTGGATCTTTGTTCGCTTTAATTAACCAAAATATCATTTGAGGTAAAGGTGATGAGCAAAAGTGTATTTAATAAAAGGATTTGGAATGGACCTACCTAGCATTACAAAAATTGAGTTGGCGGTCTCATCACAAAGAGTTCCTCAAATTAAATGAATTTTGTTGTATTATTTTTGAAATTAAAAATACGGTAAATGATAAAACATCTAAGACGCGCTTTTTTGTATTAAAGCATTACAAAATGTTTTTTTCTGGTAAACCTAAATAAATCGCATATAAAAAAGCTTACTCTGAATAATGGTCAGAAGTTGACAAAAGTATTTGAAATTGTTTTAATATTGTTGTTTAATCTCCAGTTTTCAAAAAAATTTGGTAAAAATCATTGATTTCATAACGATTTCCGATTTTGCGGTGGGACCGCGGACCCAAAATTTTTAATAAATTTTTAAAATTTTTAATTTAAGGCGCTAAAATAGCCTAGAAATTTTAATTCCAGATGGTGACAAAATTTTAGCTACTCCGACTAGGGTAAATTTTTCTTTTGAGAACTTGTAAAAAATTACAAGTGGCCAAAGTTTAAAACTGGAATAACTTTAAACACACAACAGCTACGTACATGAAATTTTAAATAGTTTGCACATGGCATATAATCTTTTTTCATTTCAAATTTCAACGCAAATGGTTCAGAATAAAAAAAGTTATTGATAAACTTGTAATTTACGAAGACCAGTATTTTATGAAACAGGCCCCTGCGGAAATGTTTTAAGTGGAAATTGTTGATGCGGAAATATTTAGCTAGCTAGAACTAATTAAATTTTCATGCAATATAATATGAAAATTAGGGCAAACACCAAATTCTACCAACTCTAACTCCGCCTTGAATTACTGAAAATTATATATTCATGTGCATGTTAAGCGGAATTGACCAAAGAGAGCTCTGGAGTTCCGCCCTTTTAATAAACGATTTGAATCTTATTTAACCTGTTCTCGTAATTGCCTTTTCTTCCATTACAACCGTGAAACGTTCGTGGGACCTATGTCATACTTCCGTCATACCTAATTTTTTGCGCCAGATGTGCCCAGTGGGGCCGACGCATAAGAGTACGGCACGAAACAGTACCACAAAATAGTCCTGGGTTTCGCAAAAGAGTACGCATGAAATAGTACGCCACATAACAGTACCGTCAAAAAACAGTACGGCACACAAGAGTCCTGTGTGAATTGCGTTTGCTACACCACGCGTCTCTGACGCAAAACAGTACTGGCACGCAGGCCCTGTGCCAGGGGGGGGGGGCCAGGGAGGCCATGCCCCCCCCCCTTTCTGGGTTGGTCGGAGTAAAAATTTAGGAAGGGGGAGGTGGGTTTAGGGGTGGGGAAGGTAGTTAAAGGTAAGGTAACTTCAGCATGACCCCTCCTTCTCTCTACCTTCTTTCTTGTATGCTAAAAATGGATTCTGCCTGATTACCTGCCTTGAATATAATGTAAATAGGTATTTTTAAGCCCCAATTTTGCTCATTTTTACTTCTAAATCAAAAAATTTCCGGCTGCTGGAGGGACACCCCCCAGAGAACCCTTTGCGCCCGCTTGGTGCCGGCAAAATGCGGCGCAAAATGCGGCGCTTCGCGTCGCATTTATATACTGTTTTCATATTTCTGGAGTCTGTGGCCCCCTCCTTTCGAAAATCCTGGCACAGGCCCTGCTGGCACAAAAGAGTACTGGCAAAAAAGAGTAAGATATTCACGTTTTGCGTTTGATTCAAAACAGTACTGGCACAAAAGAGTACTGAAAAAATAACTTAATGTTAAAATTATTACTACTAATAGCTGCTTAACTTTATTACGATAAAAATTAATAAGCAGCGTTTTATACAGCAAACTCTTCTATTTTTAATAGATCATTTAATAAAGTTCTTTGTTCATGTAACTACATAGTGAGTGTTAGCGCCACTGTAAGCCCTTTGAGCTGTTTAATTTGAGTAAATATAGTTGTGACTGTGCCTACCGCAGGTACGTTTTAAAACTTTTTTTTTTATTTTTAAATTTTTTTACATTTTTAAAATTTACTGGTAGCTAAGCCGTGGGTTTTTTCTGTTTTGTAAAAACTAAACTCAACGGCAATGTAGAAGCGACAGAGCGTTCGCGACAGCCGCCGTGCAGAATAATTATAAAAAAACGATAACGAAAATGTCCATTGTATTTTGAATTAATTAATTGAAATATATTAATACAAATGACAGAAAATATTTTTTTATGCTTTTTTGATATCTTTCTGCACAATGAATGACGTTTTCAGATATAAATTGGTTTATTTATTTTTTTTTTATAACCATTTCAAATATTAAAAAATGGATTTGAAATGAACTGCTGATATTAACAAAAACATATAATATACCGAAAAATGTGCAACTCCTATATAAAAAAGTACAGAAAAGGTGGCCTTTATAATGAGCCTCTCCATTTAAATGACACTCTCCACTATAATGGCATAGTAGTCATTTTAATTCGGCGAGTTAAAATGGAGAGGAAGCCATTATAATAGCCATTTATTCATTTAATTTCACTTTATATATACAAGTGTAATACTGTCCGGGCCGCACGAATTTTACCGTGTTGGACAGTATTAAACCAACACAAGAAAACTCGTGCGGCCCGGACAATATTACAATTGTAAGTATATATGAAGTGACATTAAATCAATAAATGGCTATTATAATAGCTTCCTCTCCATTTCAACTCGCCGAATTAAAACGGTTACTATGCCATTATAGTGGAGAGTGTCATTTAAATGGAGAGGCTCATTATAAAGGCCACCTTTTCTGTACTTTTTTATATAGGAGTTGCACATTTTTCGGTATATTATATATTTTTGGTATTAAATCAACAACATTCAGCATTTTAGTAATGCCGCTTCCTGGGGCCTGTTTCATAAAATACTGGTCTTCGTAAATTACAAGTTTATCAATAACTTTTTTTATTCTGAACCATTTGCGTTGAAATTTGGAACGAAAAAAGATTATATGCCATGTGCAAACTATTTAAAATTTCATGTACGTAGCTGTTGTGTGTTTAAAGTTATTCCAGTTTTAAACTTTGGCCACTTGTAATTTTTTACAAGTTCTCAAAAGAAAAATTTACCCTAGTCGGAGTAGGGTAAATTTTTCTTTTGAGAACTTGTAAAAAATTACAAGTGGCCGAAGTTTAAAACTGGAATAACTTTAAACACACAACAGCTACATACATGAAATTTTAAATAGTTTGCACATGGCATATAATCTTTTTTTATTTCAAATTTCAACGCAAATGGTTCAGAATAAAAAAAGTTATTGATATATTTGTAATTTACGAAGACCAGTATTTTATGAAACAGGCCCCTGGTGGCATTCGAGTTTAAGTTATTTAAAAAAAGAAATTAAAAAAATCGTAGACAACAAATTACGCTTCATTACTAATGTTCCTTCCTATTATCTGCAGTTGGGTCATGTTCCTTCAAGGTTTTTTATGCTAAAATGAACAATTTGAAACATATTTAACTTGAAAAATGTTTTAAGTTATTTTCTCTTTTAGGAATATTTTTACAAAGTTTTTAGAAATTTAGTGAAAAATTAATTTAAAAACAGTTTTGACAGAAATTCGAAAAAGCAAAAACAATTTTATTGAGCAAAAAATAAATATTTAATAAAAATCAGTTTTAAAACCTATTGCAGAATTTAAAACTGTAACTTTCTAATTAGTTTTGTATGCATCATAAACCAACATATGTTATACAGAAGCATGTTTAACTTCACAACTGATTATATTTTTTGGGAACGGGACACGAGGGTACTGGACACGAAGGTACTGGGCTTAAAAAAATTGCGTTCACCACAACCTCGCAGCAAAATCGATTCATTATGCAAGGGGGACACGAGGGTACTGCGAGAGTACTGACGAGAAAAAACATAACCTTTCCCGCATAAAGCGGGATAAACTTATTACATAACAATAGTTTGTTTTGGTTAAATATTATTTAGTTTGTTTGAATAACTTATAAAACATAGGATTATAAAAATAAAATTATTGAGAAGACATAAAATAAAAATAATAATTTCATAACTTTAAAACATTTTCGTGTAATTTGTCTACATTTTCGTGAATTTTTTTATATAATAACTATGTTTAAAAATGTTAAGAATCTATGAAACGACTCGAAAGATAATCAGGGAAGAGCGCGGAGCGCTCTTTCCCTTATATTAAATGGGTTAAGTCACTGCGCGGTGAACCATTGTTGATGGCGTCATCGAAATCAACAAAACCTTTAATAGTTTTTCAGCCAATTAAAAATCTAAACATTTTACATAACTAAAATATTACCCATATTTTTCTGGTATTAAAAACCTAAAAACTTTTGCTAAACATTCCTGAATTTCATACTAAAAAGCTTAATTTGCTTAACTTTTTTTTGTTTTTTTTTTTGGTGTCCCCCAAAAATTTTTTCCTGTGGTGAATATTTGGAGCTGATTTTTTGCACGTAGATGCTAAATTGCCCCCTCACCTGAATTTCATTCTCAAATATGATCTATTGCCCGTAGTTAAACCTCTGTTCATGTGAAAAACGACCAGTTTTTTTAAAGAAAGTTACGCATTAGGTATTGGGGTACTTGTGTGACACTTTTTTTCCTTACTGAATTACATATTAAGTAACTTCATTCAGTAATACACATTCTCTTGTGGTTATTTTTTTGGTTTAAATTATGATTCCTTACCTTTTTATAAAAATTATTAATTTTCAACGAAAAGAGCGAAAAAATATCCTTACCACTAATTAGCAGCCATATGGCAACAATAAAAATATTTAAAAAAATAAAATGAAATAAATCTTGGGTGACGTGTGAGCGCTTTGTACTACAATGTTTCAATAGACGGAAATTTATCAAAATCGAAACAGAAAAAACTCTTTTTTATATGGATTACTATGAAGCTACAATCACTTCAAAAATTTAATGCGAGAAAAGACTAGTCTGGGTAACCTGGTAAAATTGTATGGAACCTGGAAAAACCATTTACAATGGTGTGGTTTTGTTGTTTAAAAATAAACCATCAATCTAGAAAAATCAAGCACAAAACAAAAGTCCAAATAAAGCTAATTTCCAAAAAAGTGATTAAATCAGGTCTAACTAAAAAAATTTAAACAGAAGAAAAACACACTATTTTATATGGTTCTTTCAGGTTCTATACAATTTTACGGAGTTACCCAGACTTAATTTTTGTATAGTATACTGCTTAAAATTACATTGAAGTTTTGGATATGAAAATAATTGTATTCATATCATGAGGAGACCATGACGTTTCTTTTAAAATGAGTAAATTTTTTAATGTTTTATATCTTTAATAAATGACATTGAATTCAATGCATTAAAAGGCGGAAATTCTAGCAAAAGACGAAACAAAGTTTCGAAAAAAAAGCCTTATATTAAATGGAATAGTATAAAGCTACATAAGACTAAAAACTAAATGCCAGAAAAGACTGAAACAAGTCTCTTTAAAACCTGTAAATTAATAACAGATTTTGTGAAATTTTCAGAAAAACAAAACCGAATAAAAAAACAATACGTGTAAAAGCTTTAGTTTGCGTTTTTTAACCATTAATAAAACTTAATTCACATAAATTTCTCTCAAAATGGATTAACTTTTACATGAGTTAACCAGCTGTAAATACCACAGTATTAGTTAAGTCACACGTCGTCAAAACGATACAATAAAGTATAACGCAAGCGTCACAGTAACCATGAAAAATTTCTGTCAAAATAAGTTATCGCATTGCGCATTAAATTTTGTAATTTATCATTATTTTTGTATAAAGCAAAACGTACCGCCATATTAACGGCTTTTTAAAATCAAATATCAAGTTTTAAGTCCGAAAAACATTGAAAAATTCAGATTTAATATAAGGCGACTTTTTCTTTAATGTTTCTATTTATTACATAAAACAAATTAGCTGTCAATGTATTTGTTAAATTAAAAGTCGCCTTATATTAAATCTGAATTTTTCAATGTTTTTCGGACTTAAAACTTGATATTTGATTTTAAAAAGCCGTTAATATGGCGGTACGTTTTGCTTTATACGAAAATAATGATAAATTACAAAATTTAATGCGCAATGCGATAACTTATTTTGACAGAAATTTTTCATGGTTACTGTGACGCTTGCGTTATACTTTTTTGTATCGTTTTGACGACGTGTGACTTAACTAATACTGTGGTATTTACAGCTGGTTAACTCATGTAAAAGTTAATCCATTTTGAGAGAAATTTATGTGAATTAAGTTTTATTAATGGTTAAAAAACGCAAACTAAAGCTTTTACACGTATTGTTTTTTTTATTCGGTTTTGTTTTTCTGAAAATTTCACAAAATCTGTTATTAATTTACAGGTTTTAAAGAGACTTGTTTCAGTCTTTTCTGGCATTTAGTTTTTAGTCTTATGTAGCTTTATACTATTCCATTTAATATAAGGCTTTTTTTTCGAAACTTTGTTTCGTCTTTTGCTAGAATAAACATTAAGATTGGTGTTATGTTTTGATTGTGCTGTCAAAACATTTTTGTGGTTTTTTTTCGTAATGTGTTGAAAAAAATGAATTCGTAATAATGCCTTAGGAAAAAATAACTGCAAAAATAATTGGAAATAATTCTGCTATTAATAATCTTTCATAAAATAATCATAAAACATTTTCCGAAAAAAGATTTGCTTGCATATTTTAACAGTATATTATATTCGGTATTTTTTTAAAGCACACTACTATTGAAATATTATGATAAAGCTTAGCATAATTTGTGGGTTTTGCTTAGGCTTAGGAAAATAAAGTTTACCGTGCAATTAGTTTTTTAAGACTCCCAAAGGTCCGTTGTTTGATTGTTTTACTCGCGACTCTGTACTTAGATTTAAATGCATAAAATATCATACATGAAAAATCTAACATTTTTTTGGGTTTTAAAATCATATTTTGTTTGCCTTGTTTTAAATGATCAACATGTGTCCACATGTGGTATAAATTGTGTGTAAAATAACCTTTAAAAATTTCGTGTTTTAGTATGATGTTTTTTAAACATTGCATCATGTATTTAAGCAAAAAAAATTGTCGTTACTATGGCAAAATTAGCCAAAATTCGTATAAAATATATGCAACTGTGATTCATTTTATATATTAAACAACAGCCAAACAACAACAACACAGTCACGTCTATTTAATAATGACTGTGGCTTATTTTGCCGTAGTACCGACAAAATGTTATTTATAATTAAAAACGAAACGACTTATGTAACGTTTAATTGTCTACGCGTTCAAACGATTAAAATCTAATTCAGCTCATTCAGTCTAAAAAATTTACATATTTGTGGCAAACGTATATTTTCTTAGCTCAGTACCCCGTGTCCGGTACCCTCGTGTCCAGTACCCTCATGTCCAGTACCCTCGTGTCCTAGAATCTATTTTTTAATTAGGGTAGAATACATGATTTATTTGGGCCTATAACAAATAAACTTGTTCCCTCTGGAGCTCCGGAACGCCAGTTTTTGGAGCCTTGCAGAATCTTCATAAACACACGGGGCGCCAGTTTATTTTCAAAAAAATTTAGCATATAATTAAAGAGTAATAATTTAATTTTTCTTATTTTTGTGGACTCAAAGTTTCTAAACAATGATAAATACAAAAAAATAATTGTAAAAAATGGCTAAAATAACATAAACTTTTTAAAATTAAATAAATTGGGGGATGAAATAATAAGCGCAGATTCTGACTTTTTTGTTTTAATAATGGTTTTTTCGGAGCATGATAACTTAATAGCACACATAACATAATTAAAAACTTTGATTTAGTTAAAAAAACAAAAAACTCAAAAAATAACAAAAGATTGTTATTTTTAAAAAAATGTATTATTATTTCAATCGATTAATTTTTTTAGCAAAAGTCAAAAGTGATTTATTAGCATTTAAGAACATACGATTAAAATAAAAAAAAGTTATTTTTTTTATTCAAGATAAATCTGAAATGCCCATCTTTTACTACACGATAATTTTTATACACCGTTTGTGTGCTTACTTCTAATAACCTAAGCGCGACAGAAAAAAGAATGGAACAAAAATAATTACCAACATTATCACAGCCCAAAAATTATACTTTAATATGCGTAAATTGATTTCTTATATATGCAAATTTCCATTTGAATCACTAAAATCAGCTAGTTTCTGCATGTGGGGGGGGTGGGTTTTTTTGTTTTTTTTTTTTTTTTCGCAATATCACAGTACTCTTTTGCGTCCGTACTCTTTTGTGCTGTACTCTTTTGTTCCAGTACTGTTTTGTACGTACTCTTTTGCGAAACCCAGGACTATTATGTGGTACTGTTTCGTGCCCTACTATTATCAAAAATATATAATATACCAAAAAATGTGCAACTCCTATATAAAAAAGTGCGGAAACGTAGGCCATTATAATAAGCCTCTTCATTTAAATGACACTCTCCACTATAATGGCATAGTAGCCATTTTAATTGGGCGAGTTAAAATGGAGAGGAAGCTATTATAATAGCCATTTATTGACTTAATTTCACTTCATATATACTCACAAGTGTAATACTGTCTGGGCCGCATGAGTTTTACCGTGTGGGACAGAATTAAACCAACAGGGGAAAACTCCTGCGGCCCGACAGTATTACACTTGTGAGTATATATGAAGTGAAATTAAGTCAATAAATGGCTATTATAATAGCTTCCTCTCCATTTTAACTCGCGAATTAAAATGGCTACTATGCCATTATAGAGGAGAGTGTCATTTAAATGGAGAGGCTCATTATAATGGCCTACGTTTCCGCACTTTTTTATATAGGAGTTGCACATTTTTCGGTATATTATATATTTTCGCTATTATGATAGGGAGCCGTGCCCAGTGAGCCAGTGAATTGAAATGGTTAAAGCAGTATGGTGGCAATATGCAAATATTTGTCAGGGATACAGTGTATTGCTTAGAATATTTCATGTTGTAAAAATTTGCATATTGCTACCTACAGCTTTAACCATTTCAATTTGCTTGCTCACTGGGCACTATTTACCCACAAAAAAATATGTATGACGGAAGTAAAACCTACTCTCTTAACCTTGTTTGCTCTTTTTTCACTAAAACATTTGCATATTTTACAAAAACCTTACCTTCTAATGGGACAAGAAATTTGTTAAAGTAAATTTTACAAACTGTTCTGGAAAAATTGAAAAAAATTGTCTGCGGAAAGAATCAAAATTTAGACCTTTGCATGCAAGTCCCTGACTGTAACCACTAGGCCAAACGACAACTGGAATATATGAGAAAAGAAGCTTTATAGACAATAGTGTTTTTTGTAAAAGTTTGCAAACAACATTGTAGATTTTACCAACACTGAATTATTTGTACATGAGTTTTCGCAAACAAAATTAAGAGAGTAGGTCATGTGAAGAGCTTAACGCGGTAAGGTTTACGTAGGACATTGTCACAGGAAAATAAGACCACCGTGAGACAAAGGTTTTACCTTTGTTGTACAAAGGTTTCACGGTTGTAGCGGGGGAAAAGGCCTTCACAGGAATGGGTTAAGCTTAAATTATATTTTAAGTTACTTTATCTGTATTTTCAAGACTATTGTTATTGTTTTTAATAATTAAAAAAAATAATTAACAAAAAAAGTTTTAAAAAATAACCTATGGCATTAGTACAAAAATGGGGCGGGAACTCTGAAGCTTCGGGGGTTACTCCAGAGCTGGAACATCACTATTATGGAGATTAGTGATGTTTCTACCACCAGATATAGTGCTCCAAAGATTTGACCATGTTTAAAATTTATAACTGTACACTCTGGCCCAAACACGCTTTTTAATCGGAAATTGTTTAGTGTTAGAAGGTCTTAAAAAGTCAGCCAATAAGGATTCAGAATTTGAATTTTTGACAACCAATGAACGCAGAGCGGGTCATAATCTTTAAGATCTTTTTCATAATAATTTCATTTTTTACGCTGATTGACTGCGCTCGTGGAGCCTCCTTCCGTGAAAGTGACGTGAGCAATTGTCACTTCTGTGCTCTCCCTTTATCGCGAATCAAAACAAATAGTAGTAATTTAAGAACAAGCTTAAATTATTAGATAAATCATTATTTAAGTCAGAAAATAGAATATATTATCACAAAATATACAATATTAGATAGTTTATATAATTAATTAGATCATGTTTGTAAGTAATGGGCTAGGGGTTTTGTTCTCCGCCCTGTCTGGTAAACTGACGATTGCTCACGTCACTTTCACGGAACAGCGACGAGCCCAGTCAATCAGCGTAAGAATAACGCGATCATGAAAAAATGTGTTCCACGAGTTTATTAGGGTGGGACGTCTTAAAGGCGGGGATATTTAGCTCCTCCGACAACCTCTCCCACAGAGCAAAATTTGATCACGTGATAACGAAAACCATATGACATAAAAGATTTCTTTATATGCCGAGGTGTATTTAATTTATTCAAAAATACCAATGTATAATGTGCTTTTTCCAAACAAATGAGACTCAATGACTTTATGGAAAATAAAATTAAAATTTTTTCTTTCTATATTATCCATTCCTGTCAAATTTGTAAGCGAGTTGGACTTAACCGCAGGCCATACTCCGTGGCCGGTTAAATAACTTTTTAAAAAATTATGACTTATAATTATAACTTTTAAAAAATTATCAAACTCCCTCCCCCCCTGCCCATGTATGCTCACAAGTGTAATACCAAAAATATATAATATACCAAAAAATGTAACAACTCCTATATAAAAAAGTGCGGAAAAGTAGGTCATTATAAGGAGCCTCTCCATTTAAATGACACTCTCCACTCTGATGGCATAGTAGCCATTTTAATTCAGGGAGTTAATATGGAGAGGAAGCTATTATAATAGCCATTTATTGATTTAATTTCACTTCATACTCACAAGTGTAATACTGTGGGGGCAGCACGAGTTTTTTCCTGTTGGACAGTATTAAACAAACACGCAAAAACTCCTGCCGCCGGACAGTATTACACTTGTGAGTATATAATATGAAGTGAAATTAAATCAATAAATGACTATTATAATGGCTTCCTCTCCATTTTAGTTTGCCGAATTAAAATGGCTACTATGCCATTATAGTGGAGAGTGTCATTTAAATGGAGAGGCTCATTATAATGGCCTACTTTTTGGCACTTTTTTACATAGGAGTTGCACATTTTTCACTTGTTAGTTTTTTAACATTTTTCATTTTTTCAGTTGGCCCGGACAGTATTACACTTGTGAGTATATAATATGAATTGAAATTAAATCAATAAATGGCTATTTTATTTCTAGGCTATTTTAGCGCCTTAAATTAAAAATTTTAAAAATTTATTAAAAATTTTGGGTCCGCGGTCCCACCGCAAAATCGGAAATCGTTATGAAATCAATGATTTTTACCAATTTTTTTTGAAAACCGGAGATTAAACAACAATATTAAAACAATTTCAAATACTTTTGTCAACTTCTGACCATTATTCAGAGTAAGCTTTTTTGATTCTAGGACACGAGGGTACTGGACACGAGGGTACTGGACATGAGGGTACCGGACACGAGGGTACTGAGCTAAGAAAGAATACGTTTGCCACAAATATGTAAATTTTTTAAACTGAATGAGTCGAACTAAATTTTAATCGTTTGAACGTGAAGACAATTAAACGTTACATAAGTCGTTTCGTTTTTAATTAGGGTAGTGCATTTAATTTCGGCACTTTTTCGTTTTTCCAATGTAACTTTTCACTGTATGGCCTGATTTTTTAGTTTGATAGCTCATTTTAAAGCTTTTACGATACTGCGTTGCGTCATAAAAAATTCATTGTACGAAAGTTGTTTTTTTACTTAATTAAATCAGTTTTTAAAAAAATGGAAAAGTGCCAAAATTAAATGTATGCATTTAATTTCGGCACTTTACAAACAATCGAATGTTTCCCAGCCAAAAAATCATCATTTTCAAAAATTTAAAGGCCTATCAATATCTCCAGACAGTTTTCTTTAATTTAAGCTTTTACTTGTTGTTTAACGTGTAACTGGCAAAAAGTTACAGCTAAAATGCTAAATGGTATCAAAATGAGCAAAATTTGGGAAAAAAAGTGCATTTAATTTCGGCACTTTTTAAAAGGACTCCCTAAATAAGATTTAAGTGCAGTGCTATGACTCCTACACATTTCAACATTGTCTTTTAACTATTTACAACTACAATTTAACACCCGACCACTTAATTCAACCCGTTTTTACCTGCAGCAATAGTGTGCCGAAATTACACTACTTTATTTTATAACGATTGCTCACCACAGACGCAACGTAGAACCTAATGGCCTACGTTTCCGCATTTTTTTATATAGGAGTTAAATTGTTAAAAAATTAAATATATAGGAGTTTAAATTGTCATTTTTTTATCCATGCAACAAAAATATTTTTATATTTTTTTTGGAAATACATGTGTAAACATATTTGTATCAAAAATATATAATATACCGAAAAATGTGCAACTCCTATATAAAAAAGTGCGGAAACGTAGGCCATTATAATGAGCCTCTCCATTTAAATGACACTCTCCACTATAATGGCATAGTAGCCATTTTAATTCGGCGAGTTAAAATGGAGAGGAAGCTATTATAATAGCCATTTATTGACTTAATTTCACTTCATATATACTCACAAGTCTAATACTGTCCGGGCCGCACGATTTTCTCCGTGTTGGACAGTATTAAACCAACACGGGAAAACTCCTGCGGCCCTGGACGGTATTAGACTTGTGAGTATATATGAAGTGAAATTAAGTCAATAAATAGCTATTATAATAGCTTCCTCTCCATTTTAACTCGCCGAATTAAAATGGCTACTATGCCATTATAGTGAAGAGTGTCATTTAAATGGAGAGGCTCATTATAATGGCCTACATTTCCGCACTTTTTTAAATAGGAGTTGCACATTTTTTGGTATATTATATATTTTTGTTTGTATCACTTTCTTATTATTGAAAAAAAAATTTATAATATTCAAAATAAAAACACAAAAAGATCCTTCTTTAATTGCCCCTCTAATTGCAGGGATATTTTCTTTTATCAATCTCAAAGGAGCTTTGTTTTATTTTCTTTGTTTGAATTCATTTTGTCAATAGGTGTTACCTGCAGGGGCGGTTTGCCGGCTCATAATAAGGATTCATTTTGCTGGTTTTATAAGTGAGTTGTAAAAAGTAGGGGAGAGGAATCCGAACTAAAACACTTAAAAATCTTTTACAAAATTACATTTAGAACAACCTACACAAAAAAGATTTATTAAGTTTATAGCATGCATGAAATGTTAATTAAAAAGCAGAGTTGTGTTTAAAAAAACACAAACAATTCCTCCTTTTTGACCACTGACTTCCTTTAAATGAGGCCAGCAGATAATCTTTATTGCACCATGTGTTTCTGTTTTCTGGCTACTTTTGAAGAAATGGAGCTGGGATTTATTTTCATTGTTTGAATTCTAGGCTGGCTTTCCAGGCTGAAGGGCCTCTGGTTTTAAGGTATTATTGGCATGTTTTTTTTTCTTTGTATTTTTTACTGACGTTTAAAGTTTGGTTTTTAGGGTTTTTTCTAACCAATTGAGTTTTTTTTTTCAAAAAATCTCCTTGCAGGTTTTTTGGAGTTTTTTTTCTGGGTTAAGGTTTTTTAGTGTTTTTTCGACCTATAACTTCCATTTTACACCCAAACATATGAATTTGAAGGCATCTCTTCAATGCAGATTTTTGCAGACGCTTGCGTTTTTTGATCGCAATTAATTGTGGTTGCGCTTAAACTCCATGTATTTAAAAATTAAAAAAAGAGTTATTTTTAAACTGTTGGATGTATCATTTATTCCACAGTGAAAAAAATTAAAATTTTCTTCTGAATTCTCCCCTCTTTTTGCCCCTACAAACACCAGTTTAGCAATATTTCCATGCCTTTTTTTCGCGTAGGCTTTATGGGGAATCTTCACCTTTGGAAAACTGTGTTGTAATTAGTTTTTGAAAATAATATGCGCTTCATTAGTGCGTTATCTGCGTTGGCTTTTAAAAATTCCTAACTATTTACTTTTGTGTAATTTTATTTATCACGACAAATTATATTATTAGGAATTACACAATCTGCCGAGGTGGGAGCCAGGAGGCTTTAGTAGACCCATATTTATGGTGGATGCAGGGTTTTTTGAACAGAAATATTTTATTTAATCATAAACTTATGTGTATTTGTTTACGTAATAAATATTATTTGTCTATAATATATTTGTTTATAATAAATATGTTTTTTTGTTCTGCTTGGAAAAACTTTGTGTATTAAAAATAATTTTTTCTACTTACACAAGTGCTTAAATTCTAAAATATGACTATTAATTACCTAAAGCAAATAATTTACAGTAGAAAACTAGAAAAAACGGACCAAAATTGCAAATTCTTCAAAATTTTTAGCCTGCCCCGGCCCCAGCCCTTGCAAAATTTTCTACCCCAGCCCTGGCAAATCAAAATTTCTCTACCCCGGCCCTGGCCTAAATTATTAATTAAAGAATCTTTTGTTATGATAAGAACATATTTTAGTTTATTATTTCAATTAGGTAGATGAGGAGAATTTTATTTGTGGCCACATTAATTGAAAGCCCGGTAAAAAACATTATTTGTAATCTGATGGTGGAAGTACTGCAGAATGGATCACCACATCCATTTGTCAATTTTCCAATTAATACAAAGTTTCAAATTGAAAAGGAGACCGTGGCTTCTGCCAACCCAGTAGGAGTGCTCTTTTTAAAAGCTTCGAGTTGGCCCAAAGTTAGTTACTTTTTTTCTTTAATTTGGCTTTATTGTAGTTGCTTATGTGGTGAAAATTTACTAAAAATATTCCAAAACAAATCAGACCATTGTATTTAAAATTGGTGTTATTATTATTTTGTTTTGTAAAACATAGTGGAACTTGAATACTATTTTTTTGGGAGGGACAGGGTGCGGCTCCAACGGCTCCAATATTTTTTAGAACAATTTTCTTTGGTTTTAAAATTTTAAATCTTGCTGCCAAAAAAAAAAAAATCAGTGGTTTTTTCTTCTCTTCCTGAAGAAAAAAATATACAACACATAATGTCTGACTGTACACTAAAGTTTTGAACAAAATGTTGCTAGAAAAGTTGCACCTGCACAATTTTTTTGTGTTGTGCGTAAATAATTGCAGTGCAAAAAAGGCTTCATTAAGTGCATAAAGTCGCAGTTTTTATGGCAAGATCCTTTCCCCCTCAAAAAAGCGGAGTATTTCCCCCCCCCCTCAAAAAAAAAATCCTGAATATGGCGGTGGCAAAGGGAGGCATTTTTGATTTGTACTACTTTTATCTTTTTAACACCATATTGAATGATTTCTCCCACTGAGAAAATTCCACTGAACATTTTTTTCAAAAACACCCAAAGTAAATTCTGAAAATTCTTTGAAAATACGTGTTTTATTTTCAAGCATTGTAGAAGCTATAATATTTA
Organism: Microlaimidae sp. YZB2_3; assembly: GCA_030248175.1. Lineage (NCBI taxonomy): Eukaryota > Metazoa > Nematoda > Chromadorea > Desmodorida > Microlaimidae > Microlaimidae sp. YZB2_3. The sequence continues at coordinate 26,629 of JASAMX010000814.1, read as the reverse complement.
AAACTAATTAAATTTTTATTATTTTTATAAAAATACACCAAAATTATTAAAACAATTTTATTAAAAGATAAAAATAGTACAAATAAAAAATGCCATTCTTTGCCCTGCCGTTTTTAACTATCATGAGTATTTTTGATCCTTTAAAAATGGTGATATTTAAAAAAAAATTTCTAGCAGTGTCATACCTTTATTAAATTTACAAAACCCTAGAAAAATTACTAAGAATTTTATTTTAAAGGCTAAGCAATTCTTGTTGTTTTGGTATATAAAAGAAGTTTCTAGCCCTTTTAGGATGTGCAATTATGACTCCAATGCTTAAAAAATATTTTTTTTTAAAGTTTTGCTTTTTGTGAGTAAAATGATATATAATTTTTTATTTTTTGTTGTTTCTTTAAAAAGTTATTGTGAAAAAGTGGCCAGCCGCATATTTTGCCATATTGAGAGAGTTCCCCTTCCCCCCCAAACTGTGACGGTTTTGTAAAGTTCATTTGAAAACTGTTTTTAAAATTTATTTTAGGTATTTATTTACACAAGAAGGTATTAACTCTGAAAATGCACAGGAAGTTTCATTATTAGCCAAGGTAACTAACTAAAAAATATTGCAAATAAAAACTGATATATTTAAACTAATTGAGTTTCATTTTTTTAGTTTTGCATAGTCTGCATATTGCTGCAATGGCTGGAACCTAAAACCTTAACATTTGTTTGTCTATATTTTAAGAATGTACCCTTTTATAATTAAATCATGATAAATAAAATATACAATCATCCATTTTTTGGAAGGTGTTTTTGGTTTTTTGGAAGGTGTTTTGGCTTTTTTGCTTTTTTGTTAATTATCCATTATTATTCTGGTTTAATTCAAAAATACAATCAAATTAATTTAAATCAAATTGAGGTAATAATTTGATTTATGGCAAATGAGTTAAATTTGGCCAGCCTTAATTCGGGCCATCGACTTATTTTTGCCATGCGTAAAATTATTAAACAAAGTTCATATGGCTAGATAAATGACATGACAATATATCTTGCTATATGCAGTTTATTTCATAACTTTATGCATGGTAAAAATAACAGCCAGTGGCCGAATTCAGGTCAGTTACCCTAGTTCAGTTAGTTTTACAAAATCACAATTTTTTTTTCATTTTAGGATTTGGATTTATATGATTTGTTTTGTGAATGTTGGGAAATTCTACAAAACAGACAGGTTACCAAAGCAACTGAAATAGTTGATGCTTTAAAGAGAATTCCTGAAAATGAAGATGAACTTTTTCAGAGAAATAAATGCTTATCTTTTTTCCTTCAAGCTAATTTAGCATTTAAGCAGGTATTGTTTAAACAATACCTAATTACCATAAATAAAAAAATTTAAACTTAACTAACCCTTAACTTAACTTAGTTTCCAACCAGCTTAACTTCATTTGAAAAGCCCCGGTAGTAATGAAAAAACCCTGGGTTAAAAGCAAAAAAATGAACATTAAATCTCATACACTGTGGGCATATAAATTTGCAGAAATACCCTGGGGGAATACATGGGCATGAGGGCACTTAGAAGTGGGGGGAAAAAAGGTTACCACCGGGGTGGGGGCAGAAGGGAGCGGCCGTCCCCCCCTCCCAAAATGGTTGGACAGGTGGAAAAATAAGGATAGTGGTTGGGGGGAGGGGGCGGCCGCCATCCCCCCCAAAATGGTTGCCAGATACCAGATGCCAGATGCCAGTAAAATTTGGGGGTCTTCAGAGGCTAAAAATTCAAAATTTTCTAGCACCTCACTAATCACTTGGTGCCAAATTATAAATTAATTTTAGTACCACAATTGACCCCAAAAACCAAAAAAAATTTTTCTCTTCGCTTTACTCACTCTTTTTCTATAGTATACATACATATATCTTGCCTAATGCTAATGTTATTTCAAAGTTAGTACAATATTTTTATAAGTAATAAGTGCTGCATAGAAAGCAAAACAAACGATCATATTGGTTGATTTATGTACCTGCCCCCCTCCTAAATTTTCCAGCCACCTATAGCATTGGCTCGGATTTTTTTCATATAGGTAGGTACCCTAAAAGATGGAGTTGAGATGCTGCTCATGTGCTTTGGTTTACAATGTGGGTGTATCCAAGGGGTCTAAAGGTCTTTAAATTCTTTTTTTGTGAAATCCAGGCTCTGCCATTGTGTGCTAATGTAATTTTTAAATAAGAAAACGTGTTTTTACTGCTAAAAACATTAGATAATATGTTATTAGGCCAAAAACAGTATTATGCAGCTTTTTCTATGTTTATACCTGCTTTTTTAACGTTTTCAAAAATTCAGGGGAGGCTCCACACCCCCAACAAAATTTCGGGGAAATGGGGAGGGGGCGGAACCCCCCTCCTCCTCCAAAATTTTGGTGGACTACAATCCACCCCTTCTCCCAAATGAATCACTGGGTATGTCCCTGGTTACCCCCCAATTTTGGAAAAACAAAGAACAAAAATGTCTTTAAAATGACTTCTAACTACTTCAAAGTCAAAATGAAAGTTTTAAATAATAAAAAGCTCAAAAATACAATAAAAAAGGACTTTTTGACCTAAAATTAGCGTTTCGTACCTATTTTTTCTTTAAAATTGAAAAAAGATATAAGTAAAATGTACTCCAGACAAAAAACGATATGGGTATTTTGTGTTTTTCAGATTATAACCCCCCTCCTAATTTGAGGTTTTCAACCCCCCCTCCACTCAGGACTAACTTGCCCATGTATGCCTGGAGTTGGTGGGTAAAATTTTGGCACAGGTTAATAACAGGAAAAGCAAAAAAATCCTTTAACAATGTTAATAAAAAGATGCTTAAAATTGTTAGAAATTGAATTGGGAATAATATAAGAATCTTTGTAAACAAACATCACATCTTGCCTAAAAATTGATAAAAGAAAACCAGTAAGGATGGTTAACCCTTAATTCAACAAGAGTGGTTATACTACACTTGGAAAAATGACTTCACTTCTAACTTAACAGTATCAAGGTCTATTCATACTTATGACAAAACGTCCAAAGGACTTTGTCCTTCGGACTTTGTCCAAAGGACAAACCAAAACGTCCTTTGGACAAGCCAAAACGTCCTTTGGACTTTTTCTTTTGGACGAAGTATGAACGCTACTCAGAATTTGTCCTTTGGACAAAGTCCAAAGGACAAAATCCAAAGGGAAAAGTCCTTTGGACTTTGTCCTTTGGACAAAATCCAAAGGGAAAAGTCCAAAGGACAAAAGAAGTATGAATACGTTGTCCTTTGGACTTTTCCCTTTGGACTTTTTCCTTTGGAGTTTTCCCTTTGGACTTTGTCCTTTGGACAAAGTCCAAAGGACTTTTGTCCTTTGGACTTTGTCCAAAGGACGTTTTGTCATAAGTATGAATAGACCTTAATTTTAAATTAATGTTTCTACAATAAAAAAAGCTAAAAATGCACTAAAAAGTTTTTTTTCTTAAAACATTTTTTTAAAATCTATTTAAAAAAAACTCAAAAAAGACAATAAAAGAAAACAATAATACATGGGTGAAAATAAGAAAAAGAACCCCCCCCCCCTCAAATATATTTTGTTCAACTTATCAAAATGCCAAGAAATGATACAAACCCCCACTCCCCTCCCCGGCTGAACATCTTTTAATTTAAAAAGACTATTTACCTAATAGTTAACCCCTTTATTTCCATCCCTATAGACACACGTAGAGTTTTGATTACTATTTTACACTAAATTTTTAACATGTCTAGCTGAGCTGTGCTTGGTCCACAAATGCCCCCGTCTTATTAGTAGCTGTGTGCCCTCTTTTCTTTGCTTTTTTCTCCTTTTTCCGTTTTTTTCTCTTTCTCTTTGACGTGTCTCCTTCAATCCATTTTTTCATCCCTCCCCTCCTGTTTTAAAAAATCCACCTGGCCCCCTCATTATTACACCAGACCAGAAGAAGTTGGAGGGGGAGTGCATAGGTCTCTCTGGACTAAGATTTTACATCATTGCATTTTTTCACCAGTGTTTTCTTACAAAATTAAGCCAGAACCATAAATAAGCAGCCTCCTAGATTGTTTTTGTGGAGTATACAAAACCTCCAAAATTTAGGGGGGGTCCTAAAAATTTTTGGGGTATGCCTCAATTAGCCTATTTCTAGTGTTTTTAGTAGTAGGACCTAGGACCTTTAAAATTTTAGGGGGGTGTCTGCTATAACTGGGATTTTTGAGGGGTTATAACCCCCAATCCCCCTGCCATAGGTGGGCAGGTGGGTTATACCCCCAAAAAATCCCAATTGTAGACAACACCAACCTTAAAGATTGGGGGTACGCTGGACAGCCCCTTAAAATTTGGGGTTGTAGTACTAAAATGATAAAAATGAGGTATTTAAGTTATACCCCCAAAAAAATTTTGGGACACCCCACCCCCAAATTTTGGGGGTTGGGTATCCCCCCAAAAAAAAATCCAAGAGGCTGCCCACCTATGGTCAGAACTGCAATTTAAACTAAACGTAGTATTTAAAAATCTATTCTATCCTGTGTATGATTAATTGAGCTAACTCATCACCTTTGTTCTTCTCCCCCAAAACAAAATCACAAGCTTCTTATTGTTACTCTGACATAAATAATCAGAATCATCATAAAATACTTGTTATTGCGACTGTGACTCTTTTTATCTTTATGCACAGATACTGTAAACACTATTAGTCAGAATTGCATTGATTTTAAACTGATCATTGATTTTAAACTGATATCAGAGTAATGATGTTTTGTTTCTTTTATGCAGTGCTTAAGAGATTTCAGCTTTTAGGAAATCATTTATTTACTCAATAATCAAAAAGAGCAAATGCTGGTTTTAAGTTTGCTGGAAACTAAACATTTGGTGATCTTGTGCAAACCTTTGTCATCTGATGAACATTAACACTGTGATAAAGAATACACAAGTGAGTGTACATATATGTGTAGTAAGGCTGTCCCTTGGGGTCTAAGTTGATCCAAACCTTCAAAAAAGGAATTAAAATTAGGGATCACTTAAGTATTTGGGTCAGCTCAAGAAAGATTCCCCAGGTGGGAGGTTTCAGTTCAGTTGGAATACTTTTGACATTTGAGGTTACTCAACTTTTGAGATTAATTTTTAAAAGTTGAGACCTGCTTTGATCTGGTTTTTAAAACTGTTTTTGTAACCGACCAGACTGCTGAAATCCATAAAATCTTATTTAATTATTATTTTGTGCTGTTGTTTATACAACTCTTTTATTACTATCAGTATCATATTTTAGTAAAATTAAAATTCATTCATGTTTTTATTTAATTAGTTAAACGTCCCTACATGAATTTTCCATAAATAAATGAACTACTGTATAAATGGACTGATACTTTTTTTGAATAGGGTTATTTTACAGTACTCTCTTTGTTGTGTGATGCTTAGCATTTACATTTTATAAAAGGTAAAAACTGCACAAAAGTATATATTTTTATTTGATAACCAAAAAACACGTTATTTAAATGAAAATAGTCTTAAAATTAAAAGTGAAAATAGTGAAAAAAGCCCAGTTTGTATGGAGCTTCTTGGACTCTCTCTTTAATATCTGGAAAACGGCTAATGAACGCCAATCCGCATAGCCATATCCATATTTGCCATGTGAATGCAAAATTTTCCTTATCTTGGTGGAGGTGTTACTGCACTAATACCTTAATTAATATTAAAGTTGTAAACACTTCAATACATAAATACTGCTTAAAATACAGTAAATTGTGTGTAGTCTTTATTTTTGCCTTAATTCAATAAAAATTGTTAGTTTTTTTTCAAAAATAGCCCCTTTTTTGTCCAGAAACAGCCCCTTTTTAAAATTTTGGCATTTTTGGAAAATTTTAATAAACCCTTTTGCCCATTTTTGTCAAAAATAGCCTTTTTTTCATTTTTAGACCTGGCAACCTTGGGACTGGCAGCATTCGCCTCGCACTTGACTGCTGAGCATTTGATTGTGGTAGTACATGTTGCCTTAAAGCAAACGTTAAAACTCGCCAACAAAATAGTATAAACTCCTCAAAGTATTAAAAACTCCACAAAATATAATTTAAAAGAAATTTAATAAAATATATAAACAAGGCAATGTTGTTTTGTTGGCAATAAGTTTCTTTTTCCCAAAACAATGTTGCCTTGTGTTAAAATATGAATAAAATATAAAGTTTTGCTAAACCTAAGGGAAACCTGAGATCAAGCAAAAACTTTTATAATAAATTTATATTTTATGTTTTTTTTTCATTAAAAAAACGTTTTTCTAAACCTAAGTAAAATCTAAAAATCAAACAAAAATTTATACAAAAATTTAAATTTACTCAAAAAAATGCATTTTTAATCTTTTTATTGTTTAAACCTTTCATTTTGACTTCATTCATTCATTCATTTATACATTCATTTATTTTGGAAAAATCAGAAAAAAAAATTATTCAAAAAAATAAAAAAAGGCGGCCAAAATTCAGTGAGCTACCCGACAGCTACAGGGATGACGCTTTCTAAGCGTAATTCACACGTAATTACCAAATATTACACAAGTATTGGTTAGAATTCTGGCAATATTCCGCATTATTTTCTTTGCTACCGCTGAAAGGAAGAATGGTTACTCACAACTAAAAAGCGCTTTACGCTACAAGAGAGGTCCAGTTTCATTTTTAGTTATATGTTAAAATTTCCTCTGTGGCATAATTTTTTTCATGGGTTTGTGGTGTATACAAATTATTTTAATATCAAACTGTGAGTTATAAGAGTCGACTTTTTGTCAGTTAGTGAAGATTTCACATTATTATTATTATTATTATTATTTAGCAATTTTTTTGTTACTATATAAAAGCCATTTAAGAACTTGGATAGGCCTACCCACAATTTAGATAGATTGGAGCATTTTTGCTAAGTGGACAAGCTAAAAAATTTAATCATTAAATTTAAAACTCTTGGCATTGCTAAAAACTGCAGGTTTTTAAAAGATTAGGGAAATTAAAATTAATTTGCTTAAAAAATCCAATTCTAGTATTGAGAAAGTACTTATATTAAATTTTTGTAAAAATGTAAATCCAAACTTTAAATTTTTGCTATTATTGTTAGTAACGGTGGTTAAAATGCTGTGAGGTGTTTTTTACTTAATAAACGATTCAATGGTTGCCAGATTAAATGTATGCACTAATTACTTCAAAAGGTCGAGCTTGTTTATATAGGAGTAAGAGGTAAATCCTATCATTTGTCTATTTTTTGTACCTGAGAGGTAATTTGATGGCATTGGTGCTCTTTTTATATTTGTGCTTTTTTGTTATACTTTTAATGTTGCCTTATATTGTTCAATGATTAGCATAATCATGTTTCGATAGGGGAGTGCATTTCATTTTGGCATTTTTCCGGGGCCCCCCCGGCCCTTCCCCCCCTTTCCCCTTTTTCCTCCGCCAAATTAGGCATTTTTATTTTAACGGAGGGGGGGCGCGGCCGGGCGCGGTTGGCTCGACATCCTCTATAATCTCTCTGAGCTATATCTTTGGTAATCCTTCAGGGAATACGACATTTGATAGCTCGCAAATGAGAGCTAATTATATTTCAGATGACTTGCGTGAGCTTTTTATTTGTTAGGTTATGATATTTTTATGTGAAATTGTGTGATTTATAAAAAATAAAATTGTTACTCGTTTTTAGAAGGGGGGCGGCCCCCCCCATGGGCATTTCATGATTACATAAATTTCATAAATTGGTTTAAAAATTAAACTGTCCTGGTAAAATTTAGTCTTGTTTCCCAATTTTTAGTCCCCGTGGTTCTACGTTGCGTCTGTGGTGAGCAATCATTTTAAAATAAAATAGTGTAATTTCGGCACACATATTGCTGTAGGTAAAAACGGGTTGAATTAAGTGGTGAGGTGTTAAATTGTAGTTTTAAATAGTTAAAAGACAATGTCGAAATGTGTAAGGGTCACAGCACTGCACTTAAACTCAATTAAAAAAGTCCTTTTAAAAAGTGCTGAAATTAAATGCACTTTTTTTTCTTAATTTTGCTGCTTTTTTGGTCTTCACTGGTGTTGTGAAGTGAGATTTAGGATTTGATTTTTAAAAATAAAGTGAAGTTTTAACTAAAACCTGATATTATAATCCAAGAAAATTAAATGATTTTTCTAAATTTTGTTAAATTGGAAAAACGAAAAAGTGCCGAAATTAAATGTACTACCCTATTAAAGAAATTTCATTTACTCATTTGGTGCCTCTTTCACATTCAATTTGCGTCATTGAATTTTGGATTAATAAAAATTGAATGTTATCTTGCAACAAGCCTTACAAAAAAATAAACAGAAACAAGCTATTAAAATATGGTTATTAAATTTCTGGTCAATTGGAATTCTTAATTTCAATAAATTTTATATAACTAAAGATGGATTCTATATATCAGGGTAAAAATAGGTAGGTGGCAAAGCAACCACTGGAGTTTCGTGAAAATATCACATGGAAAGAAACGCCTGACGCAACTTAATAATAATTGGTTACATCATCTCCCACAGGTTTTTTTTATTCTGGAGTGTTCATTCTTTTTTTATTCCTGGCAGGGAGTGGTTGCACCCTTAATTTTAGCCTAAAGGATTTTAACTTAAGAAGTTTTACCACTATTCTATTCTTCTGTAACATTTTTTGTAATCTGTTTTGAAATCAATAATAATTGTAGTCCAGTGCAGAAGTAGATTATATTGTAAGCTTAATAAGCTGTATATGGCTCATTTAAAGGGTGGATTTTTGTTCGCTTTAATTAACCAAAATATCATTTGAGGTAAAGGTGATGAGCAAAAGTGTATTTAATAAAAGGATTTGGAATGGACCTACCTAGCATTACAAAAATTGAGTTGGCGATCTCATCACAAAGAGTTCCTCAAATTAAATGAATTTTGTTGTATTATTTTTGAAATTAAAAATAGGGTAAATGATAAAACATCTAAGACGCGCTTTTTTGTATTAAAGCATTACAAAATGTTTTTTTCTGGTAAACCTAAATAAATCGCATATAAAAAAGCTTACTCTGAATAATCGTCAGAAGTTGACAAAAGTATTTGAAATTGTTTTAATATTGTTGTTTAATCTCCGGTTTTCAAAAAAATTTGGTAAAAATCATTGATTTCATAACGATTTCTGATTTTGCGGTGGGACCGCGGACCCAAAATTTTTAATAAATTTTTAAAATTTTTAATTTAAGGCGCTAAAATAGCCTAGAAATTTTAATTCCAGATGGTGTTTATTACAAAATTTTAGGTTTTTAATCCCTTTACATTTAAAGCTTAAAACGTTAATATAAGGTAAAATTGTTTACAGTAGTTTGATTTAACGTGTATGTATGTGCCTTAACTATTGAACGGCATAATTGAATATTGAAATCAAAAAATAAGATAAACTTTAAAATTAAACTGGCCGCGAAGTGAGGAAAATTTGGTTTTTTGACTACTAATATGCTTTTGGAAAGCATCTGGAAAGCCATAATGAGAAACACATAATGGAGCAAAAAAAACCTGAGCACTGTTTGTTGCACCGTGGACTTCAAAATAAGACTTTGATATAATCTTATATCAAAGTCCATGGTTGCACCATGGGGTTGCTGGTTACGGTAAATGATAAAACATCTAAGACGCGCTTTTTTGTATTAAAGCATTACAAAATGTTTTTTTTTCTAATAAACCAAAATAAATCGCATATAAAAAAGGGGGAACGGGACACGAGGGTACTGGACACGAGGGTACTGGACACGAGGGTACTGGACACGAAGGTACTGGGCTTATAAAAATTGCGTTCACCACAACCTGGCAGCAAAATCGATTTATTATGCAAGAGGTACACGAGGGTACTGGACACGAGGGTACTGACGAGCAAAAAACATAACCTTCCCGCATAAAACGGAATAAATATATTGCATAACAATAGTTTATTATATTTAAATATCATTTAGTTGTTTGACTGACTTATAAAAGAGGATTATAAAAATAAAATTATTGAGAAGACATAAAACAAAAATAATAATTACATAACATTAAAACATTTTCGTGTAATTTGTTAACATTTTCGTGAATTTTTTTATATAATAACTAGCTTTAAAAATTTTGAGAATCTATGTGACGACTTGAAAGATAATAAGCATTAAGGTTGCTGTTATGCGTTGATTGTGCTGTCAAAACATTTTTGTGGTTATTTTTCGTGGTGTGTTGAAAAAAAATCAATTCTTAAAAATGCCTTAACGGAAAAAGTAACTGCACAAATAATTGCAAATAAAACCTTTTAGTAAAATATTTTCCGAAAAACAATTGCTTGCCTTTTTTAACAGTAAATTATTCCGTATTTTTAAAAAGCACACTATTATTGAAATATTATGATAAAGTTTAGCTTAATTTTTGGGTTTTGCTTAGGCTTAGGAAAATAAAGTTTAAAGTGCAATGGGTTTTGAAGACTCCCAAAGATCCGTTTGTTGGATTATTTAACTCACGACTTTATACTTAGATTTAAATGTATAAAATATCATACATGAAAAATCTAACAATTGTATGTTTTTGGGTTTTAAAAGGACATTTTGTTTGCCTTGTTTAAATGATCGTCATGTGTTCAAGTACATTCCTAAAGCTAGAGTGGACTAAAAAAGGCAAGAAGTTATTTTTTACATTTCTACTGCTAAAATCTATTTTTGCAGGAGTTATTATTTTTAAAGATTTTATCAAAAAAACTAATTTATTTTAATCAAGAGTCGATGAAAGGAGTTTAAATATAAAAAGGACAGCAACCAACTGAAACTCGCTTTGTATTTTCGTACAAGAAATATGATTTAGAAAAAAAATAGTAATTAAATAACTTCTTGGCGTTCTCATTCCACTCATGACTGTTTAATTATAATTTTTTAGTTTTTTCAAAGGCAGGGTTTCAAAGCTTCAGAGATAGCTTCAAACATTATCATTGTTTTTATTATCATTATCAACATTATCATTATATTTAAGCAAGAAAAAATGTTACTTATAATTAAAAACGAAACGACTTATGTAACGTTTAATTGTCTTCACGTTCAAACGATTAAAATTTAGTTCGACTCATTCAGTTTAAAAAATTTACATATTTGTGGCAAACGTATTTTTTCTTAGCTCAGTACCCTCGTGTCCGGTACCCTCATGTCCAGTACCCTCGTGTCCAGTACCCTCGTGTCCAGTACCCTCGTGTCCTAGAATCAAAAAAGCTTACTCTGAATAATGGTCAGAAGTTGACAAAAGTATTTGAAATTGTTTTAATATTGTTGTTTAATCTCCGGTTTTCAAAAAAATTTGGTAAAAATCATTGATTTCATAACGATTTCCGATTTTGCGGTGGGACCGCGGACCCAAAATTTTTAATAAATTTTTAAAATTTTTAATTTAAGGCGCTAAAATAGCCTAGAAATTTTAATTCCAGATGGTGTTTATGACAAAATTTTAGGTTTTTAATCCCTTTACATTTAAAGCTTAAAACGTTAATATAAGGTAAAATTGTTTACAGTAGTTTGATTTAACGTGTATGTGCCTTAACTATTGAACGGCATAATTGAATATTGAAATCAAAAAATAAGATAAACTGTAAAATTAAACTGGCCGCGAAGTGAGGAAAATTTGGTTTTTTGGCTACTAATATGCTTTTGGAAAGCATCTGGAAACCCATAATGAGAAACACATAATGGAGCAAAAAAAAACCTGAGCACTGTTTGTTGCACCGTGGACTTCAAAATAAGACTTTGATATAATCTTATATCAAAGTCCATGGTTGCACCATGGGGTTGCTGGTTGCGTTAAACACAATTGACAATTTAAAAATTTTCATAATTAATATAAACACTAAATTCCATGACTTTGACTCCATTCGAATCGTTCCCAGTAATTATTCCTGCATAAAAATACCTTTGTTAAAAATACTTTCATCAAATGACATTCTGGTAAAAAGACCATCGGGTAATTTCACATTTGGAATAATTGACCATCGATCAATTTAGCATGATTTTTAGGTTTTGCTTAGACTCAGGAAAAATAAGTCTGAAGGTCAATCAGTCAGATTGTCAAATTACCCAACGGTATTTTTACCAGGATGTTATTTTTAAGAAAGTCAAATGTCGAAGGGATTTTTACGCTGGTATTATTATGTGGAGCTGTTTGACTTGTGTACGGTAAAGATTTCTGCAACAACAATTTCTGCGGAAAAATTTCTGCATAGTATTTCCTCAGCATTATTTTTTCTGGGAAAATTATAACCGCAGAAAAAATTTCCGCGAGGGAATTTTTTCCTACTTTATATTTCAGGTTTTTTGTGTCAAAAATTATAATAAAAAGCAATTTTAGAAAATTTCAACATGCTGTGGCAATTGTTTAAAGTAAAACAGTTTAAAAAAACATTCTTTCGTCATCAGTTTTAATTTTTTTAAAACTTTTTTAAAGGTAAAAAATATACTTTTTTTATCAAAATATAATCAAAAAAATCTCAAATTTTCTGCAGATTTATTGTGGCGTTGATTTTTATTTAATTTGTTTATGATACCTTTGTTTATGTTTAAAAAAGTGAATTGTAACGAATTTTGTATTTGTCAAGACTTTACAAGTTGCACACATCAATAGAATTAAATAATGTTTTTGCTTATGGCCAAAAGATTCTGTACAATACTGGCTACAGAAAATACCTCCAACACATTTTTCTCCAGCTTTTTCTTAAGCCTAAGCCCACGTTCTTCAACGCCTTGCAGAGGTATTTCCTTTTACCCTTGGAAAAAAATAAAATCAACATATTTAAAAAATAATTTAATTCACAAAACTAATCCAATTTTTGTTAAAATTAACATTATTTATTTATTTTTTTGTAAAAACAGTAAAAAATTAGGAAAAAAAACAATTTTAGACAATAATAAAAAAGGATTCAATATTTTTCCAAGAATAATTCAGTTGCGTACTTTTCTGCCAGCATTCACTGTTGTGTAAAAGAAACGCAAAAAAGCGGAAAAAATTCCCTCGCGGAAATTTTTCCGTGGAAATAATTTTCCAGCGGAAATAGTGCTGAGGAAATACTGCTGCAGAAATGTTTTCAGTGGAAATTGTTGATGCGGAAATATTTAGCTAGCTAGAACTAATTAAATTTTCATGCAATATAATATGAAAATTAGGGCAAACACCAAATTCTACCAACTCTAACTCCGCCTTGAATTACTGAAAATTATATATTCATGTGCATGTTAAGCGGAATTGACCAAAGAGAGCTCTGGAGTTCCGCCCTTTTAATAAACGATTTGAATCTTATTTAACCTGTTCCCGTAATTGCCTTTTCTTCCATTACAACCGTGAAACGTTCATGCGACCTATGTCATACTTCCGTCATACCTAATTTTTTGCGCCAGATGTGCCCAGTGGGGCCGACGCATAAGAGTACAGCACAAAACAGAACCACAAAATAGTCCCGGCTTTCGCAAAAGAGTACGCATGAAATAGTACGCCACATAACAGTACCGTCAAAAAACAGTATGGCACACAAGAGTCCTGTGTGAATTGCGTTCGCTACACCACGCGTCTCTGATGCAAAACAGTACTGGCACGCAGGCCCTGTGCCAGGGAGGACCAGGGGGGCCATGGTCGGAGTAAATATTTAGGAAGGGGGAGGTGGGTTCAGGGGTGGGGAAGGTAGTTAAAGGTAAGGTAACTTCAGCATGACCCCTCCTTCTCTCTACCTTCTTTCTTGTATGCTAAAAATGGATTCTGCCTGATTACCTGCCTTGAATTTAATGTAAATAGGTATTTTTAAGCCCCAATTTTGCTCATTTTTACTTCTAAATCAAAAAATTTTGCCTCCGGCGGCTGGAGGGACACCCTCCAGAGGACCCTTTGCGCCCGCTTGGTGCCGGAAAAATGCGGCGCAAAATGCGGCGCTTCACGTCGCATTTATATACATACTGTTTTCATATTTCTGGAGTCTGGCCCCCTCCTTTCGAAAATCCTGGCACAGGCCCTGCTGGCACGAAAGAGTACTGGCAAAAAAGAGTAAGATATTCATGTTTTGCGTTTGATTCAAAACAGTACTGGCACAAAAGAGTACTGAAAAAACAACTTAATGTTAAAACTATTACTACTAACAGCTGCTTAACTTTATTACAAAAAAATTAATAAGCAGCGTTTTATACAGCAAACTCTTCTACTTTTAATAGATCATTTAATAAAGTTCTTTGTTCATGTAACTACATAGTGAGTGTTAGCGCCACTGTAAGCCCCTTGAGCTGTTTAATTTGAGTAAATATAGTTGTGACTGTGCCTACCGCAGGTACGTTTTAAAACTTTTTTTTATTTTTAAATTTTTTTTACATTTTTAAAATTTACTGGTAGCTAAGCCGTGGGTTTTTTCTGTTTTGTAAAAACTAAACTCAACGGCAATGTAGAAGCGACAGAGCGTTCGCGACAGCCGCCGTGCAGAATAATTATAAAAAAACCGATAACGAAAATGTCCATTGTATTTTGAATTAATTAATTGAAATATATTAATACAAATGACAGAAAATATTTTTTTATGCTTTTTTGATATCTTTCTGCACAATGAATGACGTTTTAACAGATATAAATTGGTTTATTTTTATTTTTTTTATTTTAACCATTTCAAATATTAAAAAATGGATTTGAAATGAACTGCTGGTATTAACAAAAATATATAGTATACCAAAAAATGTGCAACTTCTATATAAAAAAGTACAGAAAAGGTGGCCTTCATAATGAGCCTCTCCATTTAAATGACACTCTCCACTATAATGGCATAGTAGTCATTTTAATTCGGCGAGTTAAAATGGAGAGTAAGCCATTATAATAGCCATTTATTCATTTAATTTCACTTTATATATACAAGTGTAATACTGTCCAGGCCGCACGAATTTTACCGTGTTGGACAGTATTAAACCAACACGGGAAAACTTGTTCGGCCCGGACAATATTACAATTGTAAGTATATATGAAGTGACATTAAATCAATAAATGGCTATTATAATAGCTTCCTCTCCATTTTAACTCGCCGAATTAAAACGGTTACTATGCCATTATAGTGGAGAGTGTCATTTAAATGGAGAGGCTCATTATAAAGGCCACCTTTTCTGTACTTTTTTATATAGGAGTTGCACATTTTTTGGTATATTATATATTTTTGGTATTAATTCAACAACATTCAGCATTTAAGTAATGCCGCTTCCTGGTGGCATTCGAGTTTAAGTTATTTAAAAAAAGAAATTAAAAAAATCGTAGACAACAAATTACGCTTCATTACTAATGTTCCTTCCTACTATCTGCAGTTGGCTCATGTTCCTTCAAGGTTTTTTATGCTAAAATGAACGATTTGAAACATATTTGTTGTTGGAACAAATATGTTTCAAATCGTGTGCGTGTGCGCCTGTAATGTTGCAAGAATTCTTGCAGTGCCATCCTTGGTGCCAAAGATGATTTCTTTAGAGCCTGCTTGAAAGATTGAACTAGGCGTTCAGCAGCTCCATTTGTAGCAGGGTGATATGGCGCACCTGTTAAGTGTACAATTCCTCGTTCCCTGCACCACTGCTGGAACTCTTCAGATGTGAAGGTAGTAGCATTGTCTGAGACAATGGTATGAGGGTAACCAAAATGAGCAAAGTCCTCTTCCAGCAGGTTGGTAGTAGCTTTTGTAGAAGTTGAACTTGTCGCATGTATGCAGGGATACTTGGAGTAAGCATCAATCATGACCAGCCAGTTGTTTCCCATGAAATTAACAGCATGTTCAATGTGTAGTCGGCTCCACGGTTTTTCTGGTAGCATCCAGGGGTGAATTGCAGGTTTTGATGGCTTGTTTTGATGTTCTGCACAAGAGGTGCATAGACGACATGCTTTCATGATGTCAGCATCAATTCTTGGCCAGTAGACTGCAGTGCGTGCAAGCTGCTTCATACGCTGCATGCCAAAATGTCCCAAATGAAGCAGCTCCAAGACTTGTCGTTGCAATGACACAGGGATTACTACCCGAGACCCATAAAGTAGGCACCCGCTGGCAATGCTTAGGTAACTAGCTATCTTCTTGAAATCCTTCACAGAGCAGCGCTCACTGATAGGCGTGTCCTCTTCAGTGTCTTTGTCAGTATTTGTGGAACCTTCATCAGAAGCTAAGTGAACTGGCCATCCTTCTCTAGTGTACCGCATCACTGTAGACAGGACTGTATCTTTGGATGTTTCTTTAGCCAAGACTCCAGGGTCAGTCGGCTTCAGCTGTAATTCAATGATCCTGATTGAGCAAACAGTGTCAACATCTACTCCATCCTCCTCCCTGTCAAAGAAGGTGTCTGGTCCAGCTGGCAGACGACTTAGAGCATCAGCATTTCCATGGTGAGAAGTTTTTCGGTATTCAATGGAGTATTCATACTGATTCAGGAACAAGGCCTATCTGGCTAATCTGTTAGCAGCCAGAGCAGGTGTACCCTTGTGTGGCCCAAACAGTGCAAGCAGAGGTTTGTGATCAGTAACCAGAATGAAGCGTCTTCCATATAGGAATTGGTGAAATTTCTGTAAGGCGTAAATGATGGCCAGGGCTTCTTTCTGTATTTGGCTGTACCAGCGCTGGGTTTCTGTCAGCGTTTTTGATACATTAGCGAGAGGGCGCTCACTGCCATCAGGGTAGCGGTGAAAAAATACTGCACCAATCCCAACTTCTGACGCATCGCAAGCAATCCCAAGTTCCAGGGATGGATCAAAGTGAGCAAGCAGGTTCTCACTGCATAGAAGATCCTTCAATTTTACAAAAGCAGCTTGTTGCTTTGCTTCCCAGCGCCATTGTACGCCTTTTCTTGTAAGCATGTGAAGTGGCTCAGTGACTGTAGCGAGGTTGGGCAAGAATTTGGCATAGAATTGCACTGAGCCCAGGAAAGATCGGAGACTGGCAACATCAGTGGGAGGGAGGCATCTTGAGTACTGCCTCCACTTTGGATCCCTTGGCAATGCCGTGATTTGAGAGGATATGGCCCAAGTATTCCACTGATGGCGGTGCAAAAATGCATTTTTCTAAGCGGCATCTCAGCCCTTTTTCATCCAAGCGCTGTAGTAATCTCCGAAGGTTTTCCAAATGTTCTTGTGGTTTTTTCCACCTACAAGTATGTCATCAAAGTAGACAACCACACCTGGAAGATCGCAGCACATTTGCTCCATTATTTCCTGGAAATAAGCTGGAGCAGAACTAATGCCAAAGGGTAATCCTAATTGAAGCAGCACCCCTCGGTGAGTGCTTAAGGCAAGCTTCTTCTGGCTCACAGGACCAAGTCGAATCTGGTTATAGGCATCCGCCAGATCAATTTTGGTGAAGCAGTAACCTCCTCCCAGTTTGCGCATCAAATCCTCTGGGAGAGGAATTGGTTGACGATGGACCTCCAGTTGAGGATTCACTGTGGCTGAGTAGTCTCCACAGACTCTGATCTTTGGGCGTTGCTCTTTCTTTAATTGAGCTTTGCGAACTGAGACCACTGGAGTGCCACTATCATTGAACTGTGTGGGCTTCCACACACCTTTGGCAATTCCTTCATCATAGGCATGATTGAGGTCCTCCTGAATTGCAAAAGGTACTGGTCTTGCCTTGCAAAAGACAGGTTTAGCATCAGGTTTAAATTTGACCTCCAACTCAAAATCCTTCAGGCAACCCAATTCTGGTTTGAAGACATCTGGAAATTCCTTGCATAACTGCTTGCAGGCCTCTTGCAGTGACCTGTCAGCAGTATAATCCTGCTTGATCGCATGGACAGTAGTAGTACTGGATCCATTGTATAAAGATTCCAGCATTCCATCAATGGATATTCCCAGTTGGTAAATAGCAGTTCTTCCCAGTAGGTTCAGCTTTGGTACTAGGCAAACAACGTAGGGAAGTGGCAGAGTGTTGGTGTGTGTGCCAACACTTGTGTCCAGGACACAGGTTCCAAGAACTGGCATGTAATGCTTTGAGGCAGATTCATAGAGTTCGTTTTGTACTGGTTTAAGCTCTGGCTTTCCCAACTTCTTCCATGTGTCAACAGAGATGAAATTTTCTCCTGCCCCAGTGTCTATTTCCATCTTCACAGGTTGATTATTCAACTGGAAGTCGCAACGTAGCTAAGGAATAGAATGGACCATTTTGTGCACAGACTTGACTCTGTGTGCAGATTTGGCGACTCCGGATTTGTTCTGTGCATTCTGCTTAGAAAGACAGACAGCTTCAATATGCCCCTGTTTCTTGCAATTAATTGCAGGTAGCAGTTTTGAAGCGGCAGGTATCAGCCTTGTGATTGGCCTTTCCACAGCGAAAACAGGAAATGTTTAGTATGTCCTGTTTAGTAGGTCCCAAGTGCTGGCTCACAGCTGGTTGCTTGATTCCAGCCATGTTGTTTGTAGCAGTCTTCATGTGCAGTTTTCCAGACAGGATTTTCTTGACAGGTTCAGCCTTGGAACCATAGACAGTCTCCTTGGCCACCTTGGCAGCATCTTCTGTTTCAATGGCCAGTTCTATGGCTCTGGTGAAATTGAGCTCATCATCCTTAATCTTGAAGAGAGCTTTTAGAACAGCCTCATTTCCCACTGAGTAGATGAAACGGGTTCGCAAGGCTTCATCTTATGGGTCCTTGATAGAAGCAAAATCGCAGGTAGCAGCATGGGTTGATGGGGGGGGTTTTTTTTTTTTTTTTTTTCTTTTTTTTTTCTATTTTTTACTTTTTCTTTTTTTATTTTTTATTCATCAAAATATTTTATCTTTCAATACCATACAAATAATAATCTTTTATTATAAATTGTTGTGTTTTCAGTGGCAATGTACACAAAAGGATTCCACAACAGTAGTTTATTTGCTAACAGGAACAGATAAACAGCAGCAGTAGCCAGTAGCACAAGGCAAAGCAGTAGTATAGTACAGGCAGTATATAGCCAGAGCAGTAAATGGGAAGAAAAGAAGTAAAGCACAAAGAAAGGCAAATATACACAACAATAAGCAGGAGCTAACAGGCCCCATTTATATACCAGCAAAGCATGCTTCCAGAAGTTTCTAGAAAGTTCTTAGCCAATGAGCATTAGGTAATATGACCTCACTTTCCAGAATGTTCCAGAAGGTTCTACATACAATCTTAGGAAAACATTTTACTTAAATAATTTTATCACTGTTATGCAGTTTGTAAAGTACCTTTAATCGATCTTGCGAAATAAACAGAATCTGACCTGAGGACTGGGCGAAGGCGGCTGTCCTGCCATGTTGCTGAGTGTCTGTGGGCTGCAGGTTAAATGTAAAAAAATCATTGGCTTGCAAATTGTTTAAGCTATGTATAATTTTAAAGCACTCACATAAATCAGATTTGAGCAATAGATTTTCCTGGGGGAGACAGAAATCTTGATAAAGCGATACAAACAAAGGTTAAAACGTTTATTGTCCACATAATTAATACAAAAACTTTCGACCTTATAAGCTTTGGTCATCTTCAGTTGTACACTATAATAAATAAGAATGAATACAATATAAAGTTAAACCGAATTTGTATAATAAAAATTAAATGCCTAATATTTTTAAATTTAAATTATACAAGATTACAAAAAAGAATATAAATAAATTCTAAATAAATTCTAAATACGTACTTAAGGACGAAAATTGATAAAGCTTAAAGTTCTTACAATAAATATGTAAATTACTACAAAAAAGAAATAAAACAAAACTAATTGTATAAAATGCTTTACAAAAACAAGAAAAATAATTTTGATAACTACACTATGGAAAACATAAAAATTACTGATAAAACCTATAAAACACATAATATACCAAATAAAAACACTATTTTTTTAAACACGCTCTACACACAAAAAACTGGTTTTAGTAAAGCAGAGTAATAAGAAAATACATGAATGCAAAAAAATGAATAGAGGGCAGTTTAAAACACACGCAAAAAAAATAAACAAAATAACACAATATTAAGAAAAACACATTGACAATAAATGACCTATTAAAACAAACATAACTCAGTATTTTGAATATTTTTATTTAGAACGGGCTTGTCCTTATGAATACAAATAGATTCCTTAATTTTTAAACAAAATTCATTAGGCGCTGAGGTAACTACACAAAAGTTAGTATAAGACGGTGACTCAATTAACTCATTACAACTCAGTGTAAATTGCTGAAACTTTAGAAATTATAGCCTTTAGGTCAAAAGCTTTTGTATTAATTATGTGGACAATAAACGTTTTAACCTTTGTTTTTATCGCTAAATCAGTTTTGTCTCTTCGGTTCTTTAATCTTTCTAAACCTAGGTAATCCAGTCTTTGTTCATAACCAACAGGTAACAACTTACATTTATAAAACAACGTCCTAGTGAAATTTTGTTGCACTTTTACATAAATGTTTATATCTTTTTGTAAAAAAGGGTTCCGAACTTTTCTAGCGTACTCCAGAATTGGTCTAATATAGGACTTATACGCTCTGAGAAGATTATTTCTAGAGTTTGAATTGAACGTTCTTAATTAGTGATGTCACTCTCATTGCTTTTTTTGCTGTGATTTCACAGTGTTTAGAAAATTTCATATCATGAGATATATAAACACCTAGGTCACGCACCAATTCTGTAGTTGCAATGACATTATTACCAAGCTTATATTTACAAATTTACTCTTTGCTATAATTATTACTTTGCTATAATATATGAAGAACTTCACATTTATGATCTGATAATTGCAATTGCCAGTCTTGTGACCAGCTGTATATTCTATCTAAATCTTTTTGAAGTCTTAAGGTTTGAATGTGGTAATCTTTAGATGACGATTTTGCAAACAACTTTATATCATTTGCGAAGAGTCTAATTTGTGAGTACTTAACACAATCAACAATATCATTAATATATATAAGAAAAAGAAATGGACCCACAAAACAGAACCCTGAGGAACTGAAATTTTTACAAGAAATGATTTGGATACTGAGACATTAATTACAACTTTAATATCCCGCCCAACTAAAAATTCTTTTATCCATTTTAAAAATTTACCAGAAGCACCATATTTTTCTAGCTTATATAACAATTTTTGATGTGACACGGTGTCAAAGGCCTTGGCAAAATCCAAGTATATGACATCAATTAAGAAGTTTATCTTTTAGTGCTTGCGTCAACTCAATAAAAGTTTCCAACAGCTGTGTTATTGTAGAAGTTTTTGCCTTAAAACCATGTTGAAACCTTGACAAAATGATATGAAAAAAGACAAGAAGTTCTTCTTTGACAAGCTGTTCCATTAGTTTACAAAAAAAGGTGTAAGTGAAATTGAACGAGAATTTTCTTTTAGGCTTTTGGTGCCTTTTTTAAACAATAAGTTTAATAAAGCTATTTTCTAATCAAGTGTTAATTCTCTAAAATAAAAACCATCTGAAAGAGTATTGCCAAAGGTTCAGCAATAACTTTAGACAAGCGTTTTAAAAAGTAAGCTGAAAAACAGTCGGGTGTTCGAGACAATTTGTGTGGGGAGCTTTTTACGGGCTTTAAATACCTTTTTTGTGGTAAATACCATGTTGTCCAACTTCCCAATATTTGGTGGATTAAAATTTGGTAAAATACTATCGTCATCAGTAAAAACGGAAGCAAAATAATTTTCAAAAAGTTCAAATTTTTCAAACTTTTCAGTTATAAATGTCACATCGTCTGTTTTAATTGGTGGGACAATTTGTTTTGTTTTAATTTTACTATTAAAAAATTTATAAAAATTGTTTAAACCCCCTCAATTTAAAATTTTTGTTTCTTTATTAGTGCTAAAATCTATAACTTTATTTTTGTATACTTTACAAATTTTTTTGTACTCTGATCTTAATTTTTCATCGATATTACGCTTATGCCGAAATTTTTTCTTTTGATTTTGTAGTTTTCTTATAAGATTGGACATTGTACAATTTTTTTTTCTTGATTGTAAATAATTTTTTTCCAGGGACATGTCTATTGATTCCTAACAACAAAATATCCTTGAATCTCTGCCAAGCATTTTCTACTGTGCCACATTCCTCAAATAAAATTTTTCAGTTAATTGTAAATAAGTACTAACTTACCATATCATAATCTTCCTTCAAAAAATCAGGTATGTAGTTTTGAATCTTATTTTTAGGACTGTCAAATATTTTAATATTTATTTCAGATAAAATAGTGTCATGGTCTGATTGTAAAAAACTGGGCGCAACAATGACATAATTAAAAATTTCTCTATCGTTTGTGAACAAAAGATCCAGATAATTATTCTCACAAGTTGGTTGTGAAACAAGCTGATACATACCTAGCTCAATAAGAAGCTCAAACCAATTATTTTTATTTTGCGTGTTTGAAGTTATTTTATCTGAAGACTAATCTACCCCTGGCGGATTGAAATCTCCAGTTAAAACAATGGTTCCTACAAAGTTTTCTGGTAAATTCCTAATTAGCTCAAATATTAGATTGTCTTACAAATATAAATATAACCTTCTAAGTGAAAAAATGATGATTTTGCGCACGTCAAATTGTTGTACGATTTTTTCAATTGACATTTCATCCGACTAAAGAAAAAATGGAAGTGTTGTGTAATTAGTTTACCGTATAAACATTATTATTTATGGTATGGTCGAAATTTTTGTTCAGTGGGCAGCTACCAAACCAAATTTAACTTTCCTATGGTCCACATATCTACCCATCTCAGACTAGTCCACATCTTTTCTATATTCAAAAATACGCCTTGGGAAAAATCGCCCTTTTTTTCTGCTTATTTTTAGAGCATTTTAAGGCTAGTTTTCATATATTTTCAGTTTTAAAACCTGTTACAGCCAAGGGGCTTTAGCCTCTAAATTTAATAGAAATTGTATATTTTATGCAAGCGCTAAAATTGCTAAATTAAAAATATTTATTTTAGTAAATTAAATAGTATTAAAATTAGTAAACAAAAAACCGAGTACATTTAAAAATCCAATATATTTTAAAAAGAACTTGTCTTTAAAAATAATTTATTAGTGGTTTTTATTTTTACCGAGTACGATTATAAGGATAATTTAATAACATGTATAATAAATCATATCAAAAATATTGGGAACTATTACATCTATAAACGATTATTGATTTCTGAGTCCTGTCTGCGTTGGTGGCTGCTTTGCTGCTCTTGCTGTTAGCCGCTTTTATACTCTGTAGTAACAGACAAATATAATAAATCCATAATTCAAATTACAAAAAATCGAGACGGTAATTCAATTAAAACGTCTTGAGCTGAATTTGTTTGTTTGTTTATTATTCATTATTGACTTTGTTAGTTTTTTTATTTGTTTTAATTATTAGCGAATTTTTTTGCAAAAATCCGCCATTTTCTGCAAGTTTTCCCGCGCTGCGATTTTTAACAGTGGTAATTTTCTCGCAGTGGGGACTCCGACTTCTTTCGCACTCTATACTGCTTTATTCTCACTGCAATATTTTTTGCACTGCGAATCTGGCTGCACAACAAAAAAAACTATAAATACACAGCAGAGCGCGAAAATTTTGTGTTTAAATGAGTAAAAATAGTTTTTCATACCTTAAGTAGTTAAAACTTTTTAGTTTGAATAAAATAAAGTAACTTTCCAACGTTTTAAAATTAAATAAAACAAGTTTCTAAGTGTTTTACTCAATTGAAAATAACTACCAGCGTCTGTATTTTTTTGTTGCGCAGCCAGAATCGCAGTGCGAATGAAGCAGTATAGAGTGCAAAAGATGTCGCAGTCTCCACAGTGAGAAAACTAACACTGTGTTAAAAATCGCAGCGCGGGAAAACTAGCAGAAAATGGCGGATTTTTGCGAGAAAAGTCGCACATGAATCAAAAGTGCGGTTTCTCTAGCAAAATTTTGGTCAAAATTTTAAAGTACAGTCGGACATTTTCTTGTGTTATATATTCTTGCTTAAACTAATAAAAGTAACGGATTTTTGATTACTTCTATTTTTAGACTTTTAAAATTTCAATTACTTTTACTTTTACTCTTACTGGGATTTTTCCTTTAAAATACTTAAATTAATGTTAGTAAAACTTAAGTAATTTTAAATTAATGTTAGTAAAACTTAAGTAATTCTAATGAGTAGATTTCACATGGCTTGCTGTAAAATGAGTGGCAGAAAAAAAGTTTAAAGCCGCTAACACGCTAAAACCATTTATTTTGATCGAAACACTTATTAAAATGATAATTTATAAATAAAATTAGCAAAAAACTTTAGAACAGAGCTCTGGAGCTACAGAATCAGGTGTTTCCCTCCGTTTCATAATTACTTTTATTTTACTTTTAGTGTGCGTTCATACTTATGACAAAACGTCCTTTGGAAAATGTCCAAAGGACAAATACAGCGTATAAACGTATATAAAAACGTATTTTGGACTTTGTCCAAGAACGTTTTGTCATAAGTATGAACGCACCTTTACTCTTACTTTTACTTAAAAATAGGTCTTACTTTTACTTTTATTTTACTTAAATAAAATTTGGACCTTTACTTTAATTTTACTATACTTTAATTAAAAAATCACAAATTACTTTTACTCTTATTTTAGTATCACAAATTACTTTTACTCTTATTTTAGTTAAATTAAATTTTTCAAATTACTTTTACTTTTAATTCAAATAATCCAAAATCATTACTTTTTACAACACTACTTTGGGTTCACCTTTTTTTTATCCACCTAGGTATCTAGGAAAATAAATTGTTGTGAAATAATGAAATAGAAAAAATTTCTTCGGAATTTTAGCACTCTATTGATTTTCTCAGCACGCAGAAAAAGTTAACTTAGGTTAATTTTTATCCAGGTTCTTAGAATGCGGGCCTAGACCTATTTCCATACAAAAAACTTATAATAAAATTTGTATTTCAGGATTTTGTTATTTTGAAAGGTAAAGCTACAGGTTGGAACTGAAACCGTTAGGAGACTTAAACGTTAAGCAGTGAATCTTTGAATTAGTTGGAACCTAAGAAAAGACCAAACCAACTTTAAATGAATTTACTGCCAATGATTCAAAGTTATTATAACTTTAGACCGCTCAAATGCCCGTGATTTTTAAGAAATACAAACAATGTCGTAAATCTTACTCGTAAATCTTACTCTTACTTTTGCATCATTTATTCGAGAGGACCTATCTGAAAGAATTAATCGAGAGGACATATCTCCCAAAAGTTCATATTCGTGGGGTTCCAAATCTGGCGCTTCTTTTTCACTTTGTTTACTTACTTCGGCATAATTTGGTGTAAAGTTTGCAAAATGCATTTGACCTCATTCTGGGCGAAATGCATTTTAGCCTTTAGCTTTAAACAAACATTTTAGTCTTAAACATTTTAGCCTTAACCTACAGTAGGTTTAAAGTTTTTTATAGTGGCCGAAGTTAAGGCGCGTGCCATTAATTTCGGCCACCTAGAAAAACTGGCTATAAATATTGCTGAAACGACCAATAAAAATTTTTAAACGTTGCAAATTTATCCTTAGGTTTTGTTCTTGGTACATATAACTTAACTTTTTCCCGTTTGCAAAGTTTTACAGTTATCAGCAAGACTTTGAATATTTAGGTCAAAACCTTAAAAAAACAAGTTTCAATAACCTATGTTTTTTGTTATAAAGCAATATATGCTATTAAACTGAAACTATAGTCCATACAAAAATGAAGCGAGCTGGAGACAAAACTCGAACTTTAAAAGATTATTTCTCCATAACCTAGGGTAGAATATGTACGGATAATTATATCGGAGCATAACTCAGACTCTTATCTTTTAAAAAGGTTGGAAAAAATGTTTTTCGATGACGTCATCACTACGGCCGATGCCGTGAAAAAAGTCTGGTCCTAAAAACAAAAATTTTTTATTAGTACGAGATAAAAAATGCCGCTTGGTATGCTCTTAAGGCCAGTTCACACCGACGGATAGCGGATAGCGGATAGCAGATAGCGGACAACGGATAGCGGATAGTCAGTTCACACCGGAATTACCTCGGATAGCGGATAGCGGATAACCGTTCACACCAGAGTAAAATAACCGCAGATAGCGGATAGCAGATAGCAGATAGCGGATAGTCAGTTCACACCGGAATTACCTCGGATAGCGGATAGCAGATAGCGGATAGCAGATAGCGGATAACCGTTCATACCAGAGTAAAATAACCGCAGATAGCGGATAGCAGATAGCAGATAGCGGATAGTCAGTTCACACTGGGACGGATAGCAGATAGCGGATAGCAGATAGCGAATAGCGGATAGCAGATAGCAGATAGCGGACAACGGATAGCGGATAGTCAGTTCACACCGGAATTACCTCGGATAGCGGATAGCGGATAACCGTTCACACCAGAGTAAAATAACCGCAGATAGCGGATAGCAGATAGCAGATAGTGGATAGTCAGTTCACACCGGAATTACCTCGGATAGCGGATAGCAGATAGCGGATAGCAGATAGCGGATAGCAGATAGCGGATAACCGTTCATACCAGAGTAAAATAACCGCAGATAGCGGATAGCAGATAGCGGATAGTCAGTTCACACCGGGACGGATAGCAGATAGCGGATAGCAGATAGCGGATAGCGGATAAGGCGAGTTGCTGCATGCAACAACTTTGTACAACAACAACTGGCAAGCCAAATTAAAGATAATTTTTCTTTTGTTTTTTGCTTAAACTGTGCTTTTTTCTTGATTTTACAA